>JAODUP010000392.1:100000-207500 GCA_025642065.1 Paralvinella palmiformis
AAAAGCTGATGACACATAGAGTGATTAATATGGAATAGATTATCCGCCTCTTCTGGTCGTTATTCTCCTTAGTTACTGTGTGCTGCCCCATAATTCCACATGAAAACATTAGATCACATACGTGTTTATTTTGCTTGTGATATAAACACATTCTGGAGATTTATTTGACATCACATATTATTTATTGGATAATTACTGGTATTATTTATATGTAAGTAGTACACTTGGTAATTCTCATTGGTCGAACCAATTACAAATTATCGAGGGATTTAAGTAATACTTCAGATGATTGATGGAACTTATGTAGTACCGTCTGAGGACAAAACAGATTATGGTTCAATTATATTTAGCACAATTACAACCCATTGTAATGGTAAGAGTATTTTTTAGAATCTGTACTGCGGATATATACTATGATATATGGCTATGAAACATATGCCACGACGTATGGTATCAACATAGATGTACTATTTGGGAAAGCCTAGAAAGAATTGACAATGACAAGATTTATTCAAAATGCTCTGACATTTCCTGTTGGGTATCAGTCATTCACACCCTTGTTATTGGCGTTCACAAGGTTGGTCAGAGGACAAGCATTTGGTTGTTGCTTGGATATTATGTATGCACATCACGGGGACGTTCGATGAGGACTCTATATAGGACAATATAGTTTACTGTAATAAGTTGGAATTATCAAACATGAACATATTACTTCAAAGTACATTGGAAATAAAAGTTACTCAGATAAAATAAATAAATGTTGTGTTAATGTTTATTTTTTGCCTGTATGTTTTCCCGAATAGGAGTACGTGGCTTACACGAATGCTTATAACTTTGACATATGAAGTGGCCAATGTGTACACATGCCTTGTTTGAAATACAGCATTAAATTATTGGGACTGACAACAACGTGTTTGTGTAATGTGTTTTTAATATTCTAACAAATGTGTTTATCCTGTCAAATGAACATGTGTATCTTTTAAACATTTAGTTTAGTTTTTAATTGTAAATAAATATGCATATACATGTACAAAACACAGTATAATAATACATTAATACTACTACTAAGGTATTATTATTATTATTATTATTATCATTATCATCAGCATCATCATCATCATCATTATTATTATTACTATTATTATTAGTGTTTAGAAAATTGCTGAGATGAGACATGGTAATTTGCAATGCAAGTACCTAAATAACTAAGCTCCTTTTAACCTCGTAGGCCAAAGAATACTTTCTGGCGAACTGATTATGAATATTTATGCCTCACTTAGTTAGCCATATAACAAGCTGACCAATAAACTAGAAATCGCTATTAATGCTGTTATGGATAGTGCTGATCGTCTGTACCAGATAATGAGGATCAAGTTCTGCGGAAAAAAAACTTTCACGGAACGAGTCATAATGGAGAGGGAAAATTCAAAATTAATTAAGCAATTTCCGAATTAAATTTGAGATGGCGAGTTGTTTATTTATTATGATTAGTGTTAACATTTCTAACTACGTTTTATTATGGAAGTCTCGTTAGTCGTGCAAGAATGTATATATATCCCATTTGTCAGAATACTTAGATGATGATTGATGTTTTACGGCTACTTTTGTGAACAAGGTAGGCTAAATGGGCCGAGCGACCTCCAAAGGTAATGAGACGAAGTGAAAGACGAAACAAGCTTCAGATATGCCCACGCCGGGATTCGAACACGGGTGGTAGTGATCTGTGGTCCAGCACGCTACCGCTAGTCCACATAGGCGCCCCATTTTACTTGAATTGTGTATTTATTTCTTTAATGATTGTATGTTTTTAATATAAGGTATTGGGATTAGTAAAAGTATTTTCAATAATATTACCTTTGCAATTAGTATTTAATACTAAAACTACATCATTACTTACTACCCTTACTACAATAATGACAAATACCACTTCTGCTGGTACCAAGATAGCGACTACTACAACAGTTACTACTACTACTGCTGCTACTACTACTATTACTACTACGAATTATATTACTGCTGATGTTGCTGTTATCACTAATTCTATAAACAGTATCACCGCTTCAACTAATGCATCCCTTGTTGTTGTTTGTATTGTTGTTTTGTTATGGTTGTTCTTGTCGTTATTCCTTCCTGAATAATATCCACTTTGTTCAGAGACAGGCATCACAACAACCACCACTAATACCACTACACGCCTTGTACTACTACTGTTACTACTACTAGTAGTAGTATTAATACTACTGTTTTAAGCACTGGAACTACAGTCACGCATCCATCAGTATTAATAAAGGTTCCACCACTTTCATTCTTTAAACAATGACTACTCATCATCCAGGCCCTCCTCCCACTCCTACTACTACTACTACTGATGCTACTATCTTTACTTATGCTATTCATATTATTAGTAACGACTTACGTAACTTCTGTGTAGAATTATATTTAAATGTGTTAAGTGCGTGTATATAATTAAGTTGCTTATCGTCGGAGCTTGTCACACTTTGGATATACGGTTGAGGGCCGAATACCTTGGGTAATACATCGCACAGACGCACGTATGAGTTGGATTCGAACTTAAAACCTGGAAATTTGCAGCGCAGTACTCTGTATTTCATCATTGTGTGCATTTAAATGGTTTGTGTATTCAACATATATATATATACGTTTAAGTCATGCCTGACATGTGTCTGTAATATTGTATATATATATCTATGTTAGCCTACTTCTAAATCAGCCTCTTTGCGATACATTTTTGTTTCAAGCTTCACTAAACCAGGACCATCCTCTGAATCTCGGAGCAAAAGCCTCGCCAACGACACATTGTTCTGACATAACTTCAAATAAACGTCAGCTTTATCGGCAAAACTAGCAACATCCTTTGTAGAACGATCAGATTAGTAGGCTCTTTATTCGCAAAGGGCCCCCGTGTGACAGCAACTTGACGAAGTAGGATGCATTCAAAGGATACTTATTAGGACGGAGACTGATATTTGATACGGCGTCGCTTCCCATGGCGATGTGTGGTCTGAAATAGCCAAATGGCGTTTTATATATTCGTCCAGTTGTCGTTGGATGGGGGATTTGATAATCTGAGATACTGAATCACCGTATCCAAGTATATTGGATGCTTAACGTCATTCGGAAATATGTGATTTATCAAGCATTAGCTGTTGTTGTTTTGTTGTTCGGTGAGAACCCCCAGGCTGTCACTTATTTGGCACAGTCTCTATGTTGGAGTGGTTGAGAAAGTTCCTCCCCCACCACTCAAAGGGGAGCAGTACGGAAAGATGGAGCCGAAATACCCTGAGGTTGGTCACTGCCAGAGTGTTTTACTTGCTCAGGGGGTTTTAACGTTCCCCTTTATTTTAAATAATTCAGTGGAGACGGCAGCGCCATTTAACATGGTCATCCACCCACGATGTTGTGAGCCGACAAATTAATCTCTGGAAAAGTTTCGACCTCTTGCTGGATTCGAACCTATCACCGTTGGCACCAAGTGTCGAGTGCTTAACTGCTAGGCCGCCGGAGCTCACTTAGCATTAGCGGGTGATTCGTGATTCCTTATATAGTCCCGAATAACATGTTTATATTGGAGATGATACTCACGGAGTATTGACAAGTTCCGTTCACATCTGTACGTATTTAATTCTAATCTTTTTATTTTGTGTTACCATTGATGACGTGGATTAATGTCCTGGTGATATATTCGAAAGTGGTGAGGCTAAGTTAATTGTATTCGCTAATATCACTTTCAATATTTACAAATCAATACTTGTCTCATCTGCACCGTTCATGCGAATTTATCTAAAGGTATTTGCAATTGAGGAACTACCCAATTCCGGTGAAAAGCTGTAGTTCAAATAAGACTAGGTGGAGTTTCTGAGTAACATGGAATAATTCGATTTCATCAGGTATTTAACCCCAGCCTAAGAGTGAACGCGTGTTTACATGTAGAATTCCTGCAGAGTGAATTTGTGAAATACTCATTTGCACGTGTGGGAGTTGTGTTTGTATGTTTAAGAATAACTTTAATGGTGTATAGAAATGTTTGCTTGGGAAATGCTTTTCAGTATTATTAAATGCTATGACATGCTGCTTTTGTGTGATCCCGGGCTTGTTTTGTTTGAAATGATCTGTATTTGTGGCCCGCCTAAGCCTAACATTATTCAATATTATATCAACCGGCCACACACTCTTCCTGATAGCTTTAGTGGAGGACGACAAGCCTAAGTATTTGGTCTTCTCTAGTTTGTAATGAATTGGATGTGTTATTATCCAAGGCTAACACAGACGCAATATATAAATAAGGTAAATACATTTTCCAGTAATACTCAATTTAAGATTTATATTAGATCTTTACGTACCAAATCACAAATGACGAAACCATTACTTGATGTACTGATATATTCCCTTGAGGCTGAGGTTCATTATATTTAACCAAGTATCTCATTCCCCGGTAGGCCCACTGAATGTGACAACAATATTTACATCAGTCTAATGGAGACTGTTTATCAAGGAAAAACGTATGTCTCTATTAGTGCACCCAGCCGTTAACAAGATCAGAGCATGTACTACTAACACGATCTCCTCTGCGTATTGGACTGAAAGCACTCATCCATAATTCCACTTCATGAAATTTAATTGTGTTACGGGTGGCCCCATGTATAAGGTGTGTAGAGTGGTGAGGCTATACAAACAAACCAGCCACGCAACTAGCCGATTAGCCAATTAACTAAACAACTAATTAAGCAACAAACCATGCAAATAACAAAACTAACACATAATAAAACAAAGTATAGGCTGATTTTCAAAACATTGACTTTATTCTTTTATCCAGGCGTTCTAGGAATTCAAGCATATTGATGTAAATCACGTAATAACGTAATGTCGTTGTTGCTTGCCAAACACAATAGGATTGATTGTAAAACAGCTTTCTTCCCAAATCTTTGGACTGAGTTTTGTGGTAAATTAGCCACCAGTCCCCATTGGTCCAGTCCTCCTCCCCTCTCTCTCTCCTCTTTTTCTATATCTCTTCTCTTCCCCGCTCTCTCTCTCTCTCTCTCTCTCTCTCTCTCTCTGTATATAGTAAATATAATTGAGCTCATTAAAACAAGGGGGATAGGTGTTTTTTTTCCTGGCGACTAGTTGCATCATTAAAAAAACACTAAAACATATAATTTTTTAGCATACATGACGCGGTCAATAAAAGACATTACCATAGCCATGCCAATTATAACACAACCGACCGCTTTAAACACGGATGAAGTATAAGTAAAAATATACGAAAAATATAAAGAATTATAGTTTGAAGAGATTTTTAACTACCAAAGGATTGTGGACATATAGTATATTATATATATATATATATATATATATATATATATATATATATATATATATAGCTAACTGGGTGAGTTGATTGAAAAAAATTGGCTGGATGCCTGCCTGCCTGCCTGCATGCCTGATGCTGATGGACTGGCTAGCTAGTGTATGGTTGCTGATTAGATGGCTTTATATATATATATATATATATATATATATATATATATATATATATATATATATATATATATATATATATATATATAAACCTACGTGTGTAGGTATGTATATAGATGAATATACTACTAGTTAATTATATAGATAGAATGATACGTAAAGGAAATGGATAGACAATTATATAGATAGAGATACTGATTAAATTACATATTTAAATAACCAGATAGGGCGCCTCTGTGGTCTAGCGGTAGCGTGTTGGACTACAAATCACTACCACCCGTGTTCAAATCTCGGCGTGGGCATATCTGAAGGTTGTTTCGTCTTTGACTTCGCTTCATTACCTTTGGAGGTCGCTTGGCCCATTTACAACATTGGCCGTAAAACATCAATCATCATCATCATCATCATCATCATATAACCAGATAAACAGGTGTTGGGACACATCCAACCATGTTGCCAACACATCCAATCTTTTATAATGAGTACGCTATTTTCAGGCGAGTTCCGCATAATACTAACACATAGGGCCCAGTAACTATCTATCTTCTCTACGTGATGTCACTATGACGCGATATGGCTTCACTACGAGTACTCGTGATGGCTGCCACCAGATAATAGTATGTATAACATGCGGCGCACCAACAACGGAGCAAACGAGTTCTGTCTTTCCTCAACGTAAAATAGAAAGAGCCGGATCAGTAATACCGGGAACTAAATGTCCATAGTTGAGAAGGCAGAAAGGTTTTGTGCTTTTAAAATTATAAAATGTCTCTGTATCAAATGTGACATGTAATCGATAAACAGGAGAAGCTGTATGTTTGAGGAGATTTGAGGAAAAGAAGCTGAGACCTTTTCTACGGGCAGCAATGACAAGTTATTGGATTATTGGCAACATCTTCTGAAGGTAAGGATTATTTTTAACTTGTATTTTCATAATATAGTTAAAGCTTGAGCTCGTGTACCATCGTCTCCTTCTAGAAAACATCAACAACGGTTTAGTTCTACTGAATGGCCTAAGAATGGCATATATAATTGGGAATATTTATGATATGATGGTTATCAAAATAAAACACAAACAAGTTTTTAATGGCCACATTTTTCTTAGTTTGAACTTTGAATACTGGCTTAAAAGATTTGCAGATCACGAATGTATAGTTTTATAGATATTACAGCTTTACTTACAGAATGAAAGAAAACCTATCCAGAGGTACTACATTCATTATTTTGTCTGTGCCTAATATTCATTTTCTACAACAAGAAACTTAGTGGACAAAACATATATTATGTCAGAAAACAGGACACCCTATCAGATTGATGGGACATCTATAAGTAAAACATTATTTATTAGAACTGAATGTATTAAATGTTATACTTCGTTTATCTGGAATTAATTTCAACACAAAAACATAATCCTTAAATTGGAGAACATGTCCAATTAACCTACATTGGATGGGAAATTCGAGATTTTCATATAGCTAGACATCTACCACTGTTCCTATCATTATTCGTTAAATGGTATGTGGTCTACTATTTCCATGGGAGTTCGAGGGAATAGTCACTCTTCCATTGATCGAACGTCATTTCAGAGATTCTTTGAGTAGATGATATATTCTGGTTTATAGAAGATAACGTAATCACATCACAGATTAAGATAGTATCATCTTGTAACAATGTCCAACTATCAATTTTCAAACTCTTGCTTACTACGACTACTACTACTACCACTACTACCACCACGACCATCACCATTACAACAACTATTATTGCTGCTGCTGTACGACTACTGATAAAGCTGCTGCTGCTGTTGTTGGAGGTGTTGTTACTCCCAAAAATACGTATACTACCACTACTACTACTATTACTACTACTAATACTACTACTGTTACTACTGATACTAGTAATACTACTACTACTACTCTACTAATTCAACTAATACTATTTATACTCCTGCTACTATTTTAACAACAACATTAACATCTACTACTGGTTATACTACTACTTTTAGTATTAGTATTACTATTACTTACTACTACTACTACTACTACTACTACTACTACCACTACTACTTCTACCAGTACTACCACTACTACTACTAACAATAATATATAGAAATATATTTAAAACAAATATATAAATTAGAGCATAAATAAATAGGTTATAAAAGAGCTAAATACAGATACAATTACCGTGTATGTAAAGTACTAGGCAGATATTTCAGGAGGAACTGCTTTAGCTTCAAAAACGAATAATCCTCTCCATCAAACCATTATTAGAAAGAAACATATTCCGCTATTACATTTTATAAAATCTGTTCAAATGTGATGTACGTATCTGTGTAATTCACGTTTTACTCGAGCACTAATGACTTATGGTCATCTTTAGCATACATATACTTACTGTACGTGCATTCGTATTATTAAATAAACCGAAATTAATGCTTTACTTCAATAATAAACTGTGACTATAATACGGATTAAAATTAGTGTTTTGCATCGATTGATGGTTTCAAAGCAATTTGTATCATCAACATATCTTCCATTTAAGTGGGCTATTGGAAATATTCTTTATCGTTCATTAATATATGTCTGAGTAGTCAAATAAAAGTTCCCCTTATGGTCATGAAAGAACAACTTAAAGTTAGCTAGGGACTGTAGTTCTTTGTTTCATTTTAATCCCTTATTTTCTTACCATTATAACATTACTTTTGCAAGACCAATCATAGAAGCAACACCAATAATATGAACATAACAACAACAATCCAGATAGGAGACGAAAAGTCTTTGGGTCGATAGTGAAATTATTCCTATAGTGTCATTAATATTAAATCACAGAAAAACCACCGCCACCACCAATACTACGACGACCACCACACCAACAGGTACTATCAATACTAATCCTTTACCTATTACTAATAATGCTACTACTACTATTATTATTATTACCACTACTACCACTACTTCTACTACTACTACTAGCACGATTAATGCTACTAATATTAATATATGCTGCTGCAGCAAGTGAAACTTGTATTATTATTAATGAAATCACTAAAAATAATATGGCAACTTCTACTACGACTTATAGTACTACCAATACTTCCACTACTTGTAGTGCGACTACTATTCCTTCAATAGTATACATAAATAATGCTCATCCTACACATAAAAGGAAAATAATCACCACAAACTTCACTACCTTCACCGTAGACACGATTATTTCTGCTACTATTCAGCAGTTTACATTTTACGTTATACTGTAGTTGTTCCTAAGAACAAATGCTTTATTTACTTTTAAAATGTATGTTTGTATTCCTGTTAAATTCAACTACAATTAATTAAATACTGGATATAAGCAAAACAACTACCACTACCACCACAACTACCACCACAAAATCTACAAGAACATCTACTACCATTCCTAAAGCTAGTTATATTTCTAATGTTGTCAGTAAAATGGTTGTAAAAAAGTTGGTATTCCAGTACACGTACAAAAAATTTGTTGTGCTTCTTTATTTGTACTGAAGACTATTTTGATCAAGAAAATAAAATGATAAATAACGAGTGGTAAATAAAGACTTGTCTGACAAGATCCAGAAATAATTACAACAAAAACGTATCCAGACAAACAATTTAAATTAGATCAGAAGCTATATTCTTTTTGACCTTCTAACATGATGCATTATTATGGAACATACGAATCCATAAAAATGACAACCAAGCGTTAATGTGTGGCACATTTGATATTTAGATCATAACAATTAACTTTCTGACGAACGGTTTCTTTAAAGTATGTTGGAAGTTCACTAAATAATCTCTAATCCGTTGCTTGCATGTTTGTTGATCTCGTAGTATCTCAGTGTTTGGATTAATTGTAGTACTTCTGTGCGGAGAGTATTTCTATAAATAATCACGACAAATAGGATTTAGACTTGGCACAACTTTCCATAGACCAATATTAGAAAGGATAACGAAAATAAGTTAGCTAACTTCAATTAATTACAATTAACAGATAATATTTCATAACAACTAAAATTATTTATTATTATTATTATTATTATTATTTATTTCTTTCAATATTAATCGTAACAGTTCAGACGATAACATTTAAAGCATATTAAAGCATATTTTTTAATTAATTTATTGAAGAAATACGAAATTATAAACTAAGGAATTTATATAATACAATTCGGTACTAACAAAGGCAGTTAATAGCTTACAGTGACCAATAATCAAATTAATCATAACTCGATTATTGTGGCATTAATTGTGCCACTTCCCAAAAGTTCATGCTCCAGAATTCTCCAGCAGAATGTAACAGTTCAATGTAAAATGACATCGGTAATCAGACAACACGAAAATGTTGCAAAATTTCCACTGGTTCAGTCATGCAAGACACACCAAGGTGTCGTCAGTAATGGTTCATTAACTTGACCACCCGCGATAATTGCTATATCGTAACCAGTTACAATCGTCTTCGACTATACACATCCACACACGATGCTTCCATTGCCTGTGGCTATCTAATAGCCAATCATAACCATTCATGGCTAATTAAAAACACAAATGTGTGATATTTCCAATGAGCAGATCATGAGTTAATCTGGTGGTCTAAATGACATGAATATTTCTTTATAGTGTCTGTAATTAACAAACATCAAAATGATCAACGGCTTCCATACCATTTCGTATCTTGCGCACGTTTATTGAATGTTAGTTTAAATATGGAGATATATTTTTATGATTTAAAAATGTGTGACATAGACTACTGGTATATGACGGACTCGATGTTCCGACATTCTCGTTTATCCGACATATTATGATGTGACAAACCTTGTTGGATTAATGGATTCTGACTGGATATATATAATATATATATATATATATATATATATATATATATATATTATTGTCTTTGGTCCTCTATTGGTCTTTCTCTCAAACTTTTGATGAAACGTGCCTGTTTTTACCTTGACTACTAAATATCCATTTTCTAGCTCTCCTTCTATAAAACAAAACTGAGAGCTATATTGTGTTAACATAGCTTAAAATATAAAAACAGGTATTTCCATTGCAGGAACAAAAGCCCATTAATCTTCCCTTTATTCAGATAAAATATCCGCGTGACATCAACGTGACGATGCCGCGGAATTCCAAAGGATCCTGAATATGTCAAACGCTGACATTTATTACAAAGTTTTTGTTCCTATTGAAAATGGTCTACATAATGCACAGATGAGTCTATTATATACATTGTTTTTCTTCTGGTTGGTGCAAATAGTTGATGATATCAAATATAGACTGGAATAAAACAATTACAATGCTTAGCCAAAGCCAAAGAAAGCAGTAATATATATTATATATATATAATATATATATATATATTATATATATATATATATATATATATATAATATATATATATATTATTAATGTTTTATTAATGTTTATTAAATCATAAAGTGTTTCTATATATATATATATATATATATATATATATATATATATATATATATATATATATATATATATATATATATATATATGTATTATATGGGGTTTTAAAAGGGTGTGTTTTTGTTTTTGCTAAAATAAGAAATAATTACGTTAGCGCATTTACGTATTTGTCTATATATTGCTCTCAATCCCAGGTGCAATCAACCGATCATATAATAACGCCAACGCTATCTTTAGCTCACATCCACACACTGGGAGTAGAGAGAGAGAGCCCAATAATTGGCTGCCTGGTCCACCGTAATGTCACCATGACAAAATAACATTACGTTCGGTTATAGTGGTCGCTGTATAACAGTTACTAGTCTGGTGCCTCACAGGATGAGCAAACGGATTAGGTGTAGATTGGAAGTGGGAGATTTGTCTATCCGTAAACTAACTAGGGATGCATACCGTATATGGGCTAAGATGTTTTGTTTATATACGTAAATGACATATGTTGAGGCGGTAGATATAATCGGACAGTGAAATAGGTAAACAGAAAAATGAACAATTGTCGTCGAATATTTTGCCTTTGTCGTTTACAACGACCAAGAAGACACCTTCACCGGGAAGTAACATCTGGAGGATAATTAATCACATTTATGACGGTAAGTGATATTTATGTTCACGCACACACACACATACACACACACGCATACAAACACACATACACACACACAGACACGCACACACACACACAGACATACTAACGCACACACACACACACACACATATATATGGGTGTGTAGTTTTGTGTATGAATGTATGTAGGTTTATATATATATATATATATATATATATACGTGTGTGTGTTTGTGTGTGCGTGCGTGCACGTGCTTATTAACGTGAACCCTTTATATGGCGTTTGTCTTTTGTAAGACACACACAAGCAGTGATTATGATAACCTGGATTAAATCTAGACGAAGCTCCATAATATATTTTATAACTATTAAGATTATTACGTAGACTTGGTAAATATTGGTAGATACATAAAATACCTATTAGTATTTGGATATTATACTTATCTGATTCAAAGCTAGCTCCTTGACTACTATTTCAACCTTGAATATCCGTGATTTCTATCACAGTCAAAGGCAAAATAACTTACGAAAATTTGATAATATTAGTACTACTTTGATACATATTTAACATTCTACCCCCTCTCCTCTCTTCTTATATATATATATATATATATATATATATATATATATATATTTTATATATATATATATATATATATATATATATAACCAAGAATGATAGACATGTTTCACTAAATGTGCATAGAAATTGAGAGAATATTATCAATAAAATATCCGTAATATATTAATGTTGACCAGTATTAGATACCGTTTTTATGTCAGAATCAGAAAACCTTCCTTTCCTTTCACTTGACTGTAGTATTTATATATAAACTGACATACGCTAAATATAGATTCTTAGATATGATCTACTATGTCATTAATATGCCACAAGTGTAGTACTAGGATGAGGAAGCAACTTTGCGTCGTCAGCTTTATTGCTAGTTAGCAGCAATGTAACTCATTTACTATAGCGCTAAGCTTTAAGATCTATTAACAAATCGACGTTCCTTGTCTCATTAGGGACAGAGTGGCTATCAATTCGGGCATGCAGAGCATGTAACTATCTGGACTCGGTATTCCTTCTGTAAAGGGTTTCGGGATAATTTACATGTTGTTCACGATGACATTTTGGTCCCATGTAGAGTCCGAAAATGCTGCTTTCTGTTTGGTTTCTGGCGATATTTCCCGAAGAGTCTGACATTAGATGGCAAACGAAATATATTGTTTATAATATGGCTTTGGCATGTTACTAGACTAAACATTGTTAACTGGGTGGAAGAACTTAAGACAATATTTTCTGTTGCGTTTATTCTGAAAACATGTCAGTTAGCAGAATGCTAGAGTATTCTGTTAAGTGGAAGCAAAATAGTATTATACCTGTGGTATATATATATATATATATATATATATATATTATATATATATATATATCAGTTTGAATCCCGACTTTAAGTTATACTGTCAAAGATGTTTATTATACGGTATGTAATAAACAGCATGATATATCTAGAGTAAATTTAATCGCATTTAATGAACTTAGCTTATTGAAATGTTTAAATAGATTCTGAATTAGCTTAGAATACACAATCAGCTGTCTATTTTGTGCAATATACTTTCTTATGGCCTCAATTAGCATAACTTTGGTATTATATATATATATATATATATATATATATATATATATATATATATATATATATATATATATATTTAAATAACCTTTAGTTAACGTGATTGATAAACATCAACGGTGAAGTTACCCATTAAGTAAGGTTATTCATAGCCACTGTGTACTCCATTCTTTATCCTGGTACATTTTGATAATTATACAGAGGCAAAGTATTCCTGCAGCAGATAAATGCACCGAATTAAGCTAATTCAAATCAATATGTTAGAAAAGAACATCTCTCTCTCTCTCTCTCTCTCTATCTATCTCTCTCTCTCATATTCTTTTGAAACCAAATATAAAGGAGACTATAATCAACAATTTCCTTAATATGGAGTTTGTCTTATAACACGCAGATATCACACAATAGGTCTTGGACTTGTTTCACATTGAACTATGATGGTTATATTAAATACTTGTGCTCATGTCTAGGTAAAAGTATGGATAGGGATTCAATTCAAGATAATCCGAAATTGTTTATCCAGAGCTTCCAGTGTCACCTTCGGCATTCTATATCAAGGGTTTCACCTTTCATCAACCACTGTAGCAGGAACAACCACTGAGTGATTAAAAGGCCAGTCTCCTAAAATAATGATTTGTCATTAGGAAGTTAAATTTTATATATATTCACCAAAAAAATAGATTTACTATAAATCCATACAATGATGTATTAACTTAGACCCTGTAATCAGTATGACGTGGGCGGTGCGACTAGTTCCTGTCATATTATGAAAACCTAGTTCCTACTATTAAATTTGTTTTATTATAAAATGCGCATGCATGGTTTTTCCAGCAAATGCAATTTGTTTCATATACGATCAGATAATAAGACGAACTTCTATAACACACGATAAAGTGAATTATGGAAATAGGAACTGAATACCTATTTCTTATTATTGACCTTCTTCGAGCAAGTAACATTGCCATGCCATGGCTCAAATAATTGCTTCTGTTGAAACATTAACCGCTTACGAAGCCTGAATATATTAGTCGAGCTACCAGCTGAAGAGGAAGCCCTCACTACCGATACTAGTTCAGTATTAGTCAATTGTACATTCACGTTTGTAGTAATGATAAATTACTAATCCTAGCACCAATCTCCTGGCTATGGATTTCTTGGTTCAGGAGACGCGGAAAGTATTACCTTAATTTCGATAACCGATTGCGAAATAAATCCGGGATAATGCACTAACAGTTTCTGAGAGTCTTTACTGACAGCCCAGATCTACTTTAATGATACCAGTTAGCATCACAAAATCGCGTTAGAATTAAAAATTGAAATTGATAGGAAGTTCGGTTTTTCACCGGTAGCTCTGGAATTAAATGTAGTTCTAGAATTAGAAATAATCATCGGAGAGTTTCGGAAGAATCTTCTTAATTGCCTCTTTCTGAAACGGAGTGGAATTTTCTTATATCGTTCCTCTGATTAATCCCATGCCACTGTCCGCGTCTTTAACGACCATAGAAAGGATACTAACGTTAAGGAAGTTGACAGTTGCGTCTCAGCCATACATCACCAGTGTGTGATAATTGGTGAGCCTATCACAGGTCGTTATTTCTACCCGTCCCGTCAGATAGAGCGGGAACTAACAACGACAGTAAATAACTTTTGAAAACAATAACACAAACACCAATACTTGCCAACAACACAACGACTGCTAATATTATTTTTGTTATTATTGATAATTCAGGTATTGTTGTTGTTGATGATTTCGTTTGAATAGGGAGTACTCTATTAGAGTACAATAAAACTATCAGCTCCACTACAGCACATATCTCGAAAAATACAAGAATGCCCGGCTTAAACCAATAAGAACAATGAAGATTGAAGTAATAATAACACGATAACAAATTATATGATTAGTTTTACTGCTATCGCTCATACTATATATATATATATATATATATATATATATATATATATATATATATATATATATATATATATATATATATACAACACTACAACAATTACTTCAACTAATACCAATACTTTACTACTACTATTACTAAATCTACTACTACTACTACTCTTACTACTACTACTACTACTACTATTATTATTGTCACTACTACTACTACTACTACTACTACTACTGCCACTACTACTATTACAGATATGATCAGTATTACTACTACTACTACTACTACTACTACTACTAATAATAATAATAATGTTAAAGCAGTAATTGTTATAGCCCTTAGCAATGAGAAGGTCAGTTTAGCCTTTTGTAGAGATAACAATTGTTATATTACAATAAACTCTTTTCCAGTGAAGCTTTCTCAATGACGAGGTTGGTTGTTTGTCTAATAATACAAGACAAGGAATAATGAGAAAATATTTCTTGGCGAATGAAAATGTTTTTTATGGAACCGAGAAAATAATCCCAAGAGAAGAAGCCTGTCGATAAGTTTAGATAATTAGTGCACGGTATTATGAAAAGTGTTTCTTGTATTTGACTAGAGGAAGACTGGTGTCCTCATTCGTGTCAGAATTAGGTCTTCTTCTCGTTTGCCAAATTAGAAGAGGGCAATTTATAATGGGCCAGCATGATGCGTGCGCTCATGTGTATGTGCTAGAGATTTTTGTCGGGATGTGTTCATACGTGGAGGCGTGTGTTTATCTGTGTTCTTGTGAGTGTGGGTGAATTAAATAAATATTATGTGAAGCGGGTGAAAGGATAAATTAACCAATTAAGCGTTGTGTTTGTTTGCAGGTAAGTGAGTGAAAACATGAGTGAAAAACTGAGTAAGTAGAGAAGTGAGTTAGTAAGTGGGTAAGTGAGTGGGTCGATGATATGATGAGTAAGTAAGTGGGTGAATGAGTTAGTGAGTGAGTGAGAGTCAGTTAATGACATTGTCAGCGAAACAGTCTGTAGGTATGTCCTTCATTTTCCATTACGTGTTCTGATTTTCTGTTTATTCTTCAATATTTCTGCGTATATATGTTAATCTAACTGTCAATCTGTCCTTTTATTCAACTCTTGACCTGTCTGTCAGAATATGGCTATATCAGTTTACAGTCTTCCTTTTAAAACCACATATATATCGAAAAGAACACTTAATCTTCATAGACTATAATACATTTTTTTTAACTGAGACATAGAAAGTTCAAGGGAAGTAAGTGGTTCTGGACCTCTTGGTGATCATTCACCAGTTCTGCGAAACGAGCTGTCACACATCAGACATCTGATAGTCTGACAGGTATGTGACCGATGTGAGCGTATCAAGATATCCGACTCAGGCCATCTTATCTCTGCCACTGTCTGTTAATGCCAGCTAGTGATGGTAATGTCGTGGGCGTATTCTGCGAGTTACTGATAACAACATAAGATAACACGATTAAGAAAAAAGGGTATACAATCTAGACAAGAAAGCTTAACTGGTTAAAGAAAGTGATGAGAATAATTGTACAGATGTATAAATACAAATATATCAAAACTAACATAAGGACGAGAATAGATTGCACAAATCTACAACCATCTGTTCAATTACACATCAGTGACGAACACATTTTGTACGATATTTAAAACACAAATATCCAATTACTTACATAGCCTTGTTCTTGAGCTAAAGGTTTTCATCGTAAGGTTTGCCTTTGTGGTATGGAAAAGAACCATCGAGCGCTATGGGCAGCTTCCCGAGGTAACTACTACTTTAAATATTAGTTTCAGAAAATGCTTTACTCCTTCACTGCAGCGGGTGAGCACACGAGAAAGTACTTATCTGTACTTATCTGTATACCTTTACATCTCTCTCTCTCTCTCTCTCTCTCTCTCTCTCTCTCTCTCTCTCTCTCTCTCTATCTATCTATCTCTCTCCTTACCTTTTCTCTCTAACATGCAGTAGTATAATAAATGTTGTTTCTAATATTAGACAAATTATGTGAAATACATTGTTGATGACAGTTTTTATATCTTCAGAGGATTTCTAAACAATGTTTCAATTTCAGGGAAACTAACAACTGGTTTATCTTCATTAGAGTTGCATTACATTGAATAAAGAATCCCAATTAGCGATGATAATGATACAAATTGAAGCTAACTACATCATCTGATAGAGGTAACATTATTAAATATAAAAGAATATCATAGAATGGAGATAATATTAAATATGTACAATTTACTATTTCACTAAGTAATGGTTAGGTTTGTGACACACCAACAAAAATCGTAGGCTTCTTGGATAGAGCGTGAGACTATTTACCTATGGGTATGGTCATTCTGTGCGGGAGGTCGCAGGTTCGCACCTCGGCCGTGTCACTATTGTAGGAGGAGTTTGTCGTCCAGCCAGGCAACTGGCAAAGTTTTCTCCACCGAACATCCCATCTATTCAAAATTCAAAATTTAATTTAGAATTAGTCTCCTTGGGGAAGTTATAAATTACAGACCATATGCGTCTCCCTCATTTGAGTTTGCCAGCCACGTTAAAAACTGCCAATTCGGCCATTCAACCATTAATATAGACAGACGGTAAAATATAACATAATACCATACCGACATACATATAAAGAAACAGACAGACAAAAGACAAACACACACACACACACACACACACACACACACACACACAGAGATTCATTAACCTATTGGCTAGCCGACGAAATGATACGTATAGTGATTGGATCTTATCTCATCCTTGTTTACTTCATTCAGGTTCTTCAAAGGCAAAAATTAAATTAGTTAACTGAGCATATATTGCCTATCCTTTAGAAGTCTTGCTGCCCGTTTACTATTTGGAATTCACTGTCTGAACATGTTAAGTCATCAAATAGCATCGTTTTTTTCCCCGTTACTATTTGAAAACTTACCTTTTCTAGACTCGCTCATCCTTTCTAAGTTTCCTTTCCATCTGATTACAGTTGAGGAACTTTGCATCGTACCCAGACTATGAGTTTGCCCAACCCCTCTATTAGGTGAGCCACTGAGCTCGATTATTTTCGAGGATATTGGCGCTATAGAGGTTTTGTAATCATTATTATTATTGTTACTTATCTACCTAACTGAAGTATAGGTTGACTGCACTTGATTTACCGTGATTAATAACATGTACGAATTATTACGCCTTTCACGTTGTTCGCTTGCCTACCTTTCTTTCTGAGCAGTTTACATGATTTAATCCAAAGTAAACCATATGGTGTGAGATATTGGCTATTTATGCAGTTAAATTAAACCCATATATCCTAGCCATCTCTTTCCAGGAAATATTTCAAACATTTATGGGAAAGATGGCAATTGATCTTAGATTAAACAACCTCTTCTGTTTGATAATTATGATAATATTTGGCAATTTTAAACTGCATTACCAAAACTCAATACCAAAACTGAGTAAACGTTTTTCTTGCGTCTTTGTTTCAGACATTGATTAAAGGTGGAATGCGAGATTTTGTTTTGTATTTACAATTTGTTATGGTGTTTCTTTTAATTACGCTCTGAACTAAATAGCTCTGTTATTTTCTCTGGATAAATCAATAATCTGTGGACGTTAATTTATTCGACGAAGACGTCTCGCCGCACATTGTAAAGGTCTACGCAGCAACATTAGGGCATTAGTGTATTTGAACCTAATCTGGGAGATTTGTGTAACCAGAACCTTTAGGTTATATTGATGGCATTAGAGCAATTTCAAATTAAACAAAATAATTGATTTATATTTTTGTTTTAAATGAAATTAGTTGATTATCCATATCAACGTAGATGTGCCTTTACTCGTATAAAACTAAATTCGGTTTATCAACCATTGGCTTGCTTGTATTTCGAGGAGTATCCACAGGCTGTCGCTTGTTTGGCACAACCTATCAACCACTCTATCAACCTCTCTATAAGGTATTATTCTCTACATCTACCTATCTATATAGCTGCCGGTCCAATTATCCGACTCTCTGCATGAATCGTTGCTTGTTTGCTAATCTGCGTATATCTCTGCCTGCCGATATGCGTACTAACTTCATTTATTTTAACATTTCTCTTGTTTGTATATTACCTTAAAACTACCAGCGAAGTAGTTCACAAACGACCATCAAGCCGTTGATTGGCTTCATACAGAGAGGCTCTCCCCTTAGGAATCCAAGATCGCGCATGAGAAGAAGATTCCAGTTGAGAATAATGGCAGAATCATAGCATTACATTTCTTCTCCTAGGTATCTAATAACTATCTTAAGGAGAAATGGCACTGCCGTTACTAGTAAAAAAAAACAACACATACTGTTAAACATTCTTTGAACCCTATCAATAATAATAAAGATAAAATGAAGTAGTTTCAAATTGGTATTCTTTCACTTAATTTGTTTCGTAATTATTATAGTTCGTAGATCAAGGAAGACTGCCGCCTCTGTTCTTCATCAATATCAATGTTTATGTATCATTAGTTCAAAGCAACTGCCATATGTCAAATGGAACCCAAAAAACAGGTGTTTCACAATGAGGTCTCTTCACATCTGAGTTAGAAGTCTGAGGACAAGTGACAGTTAACATATTGCAGGTGATACGAACTGGACAAAGTGGGTGTTGGAAATTGGATAGCTGACAATTGTTGCCACATTCCCTTATGTTAGGGGTTGGCGTTGATGGATGTAGTTGTCAAAATATCCAGCTGGGCATTATTCACATGACTGGAGTCAGAGTATGCCTTGTGGTAGACATTCATGCGCTAAACGTAGTTAACTAACATAAATGGAAATTAGTTCAGCCATTGTTGCCATTTCAGTTGAGATATTTCATCAAGTCAGTTAACCGTGTCACTACTTTTGCTCTTTTTCGTATGTCAGTGTGATTGTCTATAAGTTGCTCCTGGAAGAAATACCCAACAGTCTGAATAAAGTACATGCATAGAGGTAAATACATATGTGTGTGAGGACACATTGTATTTATTAATACTTACTTGATTGGTTTGTGTGTGCATATATATATATATATATATATATATATATATATATATATATATATGTGTGTGTGTGTGTGTGTGTGTGTGTGTGTGTGTGTGTGTGTGTGTTAGCTGTGTATAATAAGGCACAGGCACAGAGAATCTCGAACCGTGAATTCAAACTCTGGACGTTTCTTCAGGGGACTGAATCCAGAGTGGCGACTTTTCTTGCTGAGACATGTGTAATGTCTCACCAGTCCCTAAGCCGCCAAGCAAAATCAAAATACGAATCACCTACAGCCGTGGAGTTTGGGTATAAAACACCCAAGTCAGATCACGGCAGTAGTGAGAATGTTTAGCTTAATTATCTAAGCAGCCCTATTTATAGCTATTTTTCAATTGCTGTATCTTTCTTCAAAGCAATACTATATAAACTATATAACCCAATTGTTACCGTCTTCAAAGACCAGTTTTTACAACGGGCAGGCGTCACGAAGCGACTACTATTAAAACTATTTAGCTTAATTGCTATTAAAAGACTGACATCTGCGCTGAATCAGACCGTAATAGCGCGTCATAGCTTCCGTACTGTTTGAATTATTTTCAAACCTAATTGATGCTATTCTAACTATTGTAGTTCTTAAATGTTATTTATGACAAGCAGATTAGAGCTAATCTTGAATGTCATAGTACAAACTGGACATAACTGGACCTAGGAAAGATAATTCTATTCCCACATACAACCAAGGTGAATTTTATAAGTTGTTATATAAAACCCACCAACCGCGCGAGCTGTGTCCAATGCCACCGCTCGAGATGCGATGCAGTGTTTCTATTCCTGAGTCAGGAGTACTTATAATGCTTTAAGAGCGTACTGTGTCTGCTACAGTCATTTAAATGCTGGATAACCAAACCAAACACTTAAACGGCGTGCCTCCAAAGACGCAAATAGTACATGGATTATACAGCTCTAGATCAACTTTTCTTGAATGCAGGGAAATATAGTCTCCACGCATAGAAAACGGAACTTTCTCAACCGCAGCATAATATGCCTTGTGATATTTGCTGGAGGGTCAAATACCTCATAAGCATACAAATCCAATAAATTATTTCTCTCTCTCTCTCTCTCTCTCTCTCTCTCTCTCTCTCTCTCTCTCTCTCTCTCTCTCTCTCTCTCTCTTCCTCTTCTCTTCTCTCTCTCTCTCTCTCTCTCTCTCTCTATATATATATATATATATATATATATATATATATATATATATATATATAATTGTCTTCTTTTTATCTATATACAATAAATATTATTGATCGTATTTTCTGAGAACATTTGAATATCGAGAGTGCGTCATAGGCAAAATATAAAAACACAATATGTGTGTGTGTGTTTTTTAGCTGTGTATAATAAGGCACAGGCACAGAAAATCTCGAACCGTGAATTCAAACTCTGGACGTTTCTTCAGGGGACTGAAATCAGAGTGTGTGTGTGTGTGTGTGTGTAAAAGAGAGATTCAGCGTGTGTGTATGTTTGCTTGTGTCTGTGTGTGTATGCGTATACACGTGTGTGCTTGCGTGTGTGTGTTATTTTCGTTTAATCGTTCGAAAATAAATTGTCTGACTCAGGGAGATACGTGCAGCAGATTGATTACATTATATAAAATAAGTAGTTTACATCATCTTGTGGCTAGGTTCGTCGTTAATAGGCTGGACAAGATAGATGAGACAATGAATACATTTTTATCTTCCAGACGTGTTGGATAAATCCTGAAATATAAGAACGCCTAAGTTGGTGTCTGGTTAATGGATTCAATTGACAGGAAACCTCTTAAAACAATAATATTCGTTGTTCGAAATAACGTAGTTGTTTGAGTATGGTGTTGTTTAATTTCAAGTTCAGTATTAGCATCGGGCTGATGCCATTATTTCTAGAATATGGCTCCCTGTCCAGTCGCCCCTCAGGTATATGTGCCAGGTATGATTAGCGCCTTGGCTAAGTATATTAAAAGGTGGATAATCTAGAAGAATATTTCTGGTGCAGGAGTGAGTACCTATTTATTGTCAATTTCAATTTTATAATGTTTATATATATTGTAATTTTAAAGTGAATACTACGTTTATACAAATTAAGAGACCACATTAGACACATTTACCTTTCCTTTGAACCCTAAATAATCGTAAATAAATGAGATAACACAAAATACAGTCTCAATATATATATATATATATATATATATATATATATATATATATATATATATATATATACCGTCGGTATATGGTAATGCTAAACTGGAGCCTAGGTCAATTACTACATGACGAGTGTCTTCTGGAGATGGTGCATCCTCTGCCTGATGGCATGAATCCTGATAACAGTTATCCTACACTATTGGTTTTATCTATCATATTTTACTTTTAGATCTCGAGTTCTTGCCGCCAGTTCAGTTATCTGACTATCCTTTTATGCCAGACACTTTTCATAGCTGTGTTTGAGAGATTCCTTCTCGGCACGTTGTATCGAGACCATCGCTTCCAATATAATAGGACCGTTACCTGTCTTATTGGTGGCACTGATATACAACTGAACAAGGACCTCAAAATGGTCAGGTTCCAGTTATTCAGCCATGCGGATTGAGCTTCTAGCACCGGCAGCCATATTTATTTATATAATCAAAGTAGCATGACAACAAAACCATTCAGGAAACCGACCACACAGCCATATATATCTTATACACGTTGCCATTGACACGTGATATAGAGCGACAGTGACAACAACCAAATTGAGATGATTTAAGATCTGTTATGCCTCCCAAAAAGAATCAAAATATTCTGGCGCATAAAACAAAATTGTATTTCATACATTTCACACACAAACACACACACATACACAAACACACACGCACATATACACACACAAACACACACATTCATACTAGACAGTCACCACACACACACATACACACACACACACACACACACACACACATATATATATATATATATATATATATATATATATATATATATATATATATATATATATATATATACATCAAATAACTTATACAATATGTTTTATTTGCTAAGAGTTTATTATTATTAGGTAATATATTCCATTGTCTGGGAACTGATGCGCTGAATTGTTACCCTTCGTACATTGTAGTGTAGCTTTTGGGCACTCCTAATATTGTAGTAGTTATTCTGATATATTCCTTCGAATCAGATACAGTGGCGCTTTTCCACTCAATGCTTTGAATGTGTGAAATGTAAATGCTGCTGTTTTACAACCACTTCTGTGCAAGAGGCAAGCTAAATGGGCCGATCGATTTCCGAAGTGAAAGATGAAACAACCTTCTAACACAGCCAAGCCGGGGTTTGAACTCAGGTATTATAGTTATGTGGCCAACTACACTACCAGTTAGCCCAAAGAAGTGCCCTTTGGATGTGTGAAAGATGATCTTATATTGTGATGTAAAACATACATGAAATGCGTATGGCTGGAATAAACATAGTATTGGATGTTCCTTTGTAATCGGGTGTTGGTAGACAAGCAACATTGTTCTTAACTCTCTGGAACCTGTTTTTCAAGTAAAGTGATATAACAAAAGAATGGACTGCCATAGGCTAGTCGAGAAATAACAAGTTGTTGAACTAAAGTTTTACACGTCTTATCAGTTATTAAATTATGAATAGGTCCATTATTTTATACTTCATAATAAGAGCGTATATATATATATATATATATATATATATATATGGATTTTGCCTGTTTTCTCGTTCACTACACTTCATAATAACTGCGAATATATATGGATTTTGCATGTTTTTTTCGTTCCTAGAGTAGTATGTAAATAAACCAAGGTTTCTCTCCCACATGGACTCATTTTTATAACTCAAATTTACTTTTATGCAAAAGGTTTCTTCACACCTATTCTGGATAAGTAAATGTACATTTGTAAGTGAGTGAGTGTGTTAATCAGTCAGTCAGTTAGCTCATCAGTGCGTCACTCCGTCATCTAATAAATTAGTCAGTCCGTCACTCAGAGAGTAAGTTTGGTGATGTAAAGAACTAGATATATAACTTCGTTCATAAATAATTCAATAATATTATCGAGACTTTTGTCAAAATATCTCTCACTTCAGTTTATCTTTTAAATGAATGCATGTTATCTCGTGTCATAATGGTAAACATGGTAGAACAATAAAACTCTAAATAAATGACTTCACATGTTATCAACTTACACCCATAGATTGCTACAGCTTGATAGCATATACGTATTAATTACGCATTATTCGTAACACATCAGATTTGTGGCATTCACTAATGAGATTAAGTGAAAGTTGTTAACCCATGCGTTCATTTCCATGGATGTAAATACGACATTGATTGATATATAATCCAAAATACTATTTTCCACCAGCTTCAATTAGCAGACGTTTTGTCTAACCATTAAGCTAATAAATAAATTGATAACACAATGTATAACATTAATTGTTTAAGTAAATGGTTTTTATTTGAAATGAACACAACTTTTCATTGTCTTCGCTGACGACAATATAGTACAGGAGATCACAACAAAATATTTGTAGAGTCCATTAATATAAGCCTTTTATTGTGTTGCTACTTTCCAGTTTTCAAATGGTACACAACAAACATTCAATCAACTTAGTTGGAAAAGCAGGATGGTTGATAGAGGCATACTCAATAACGTAATCGTGGTGCGAGTCTAAGTCGTGTATAAAGACTTCACTGAAGTAATGAAAGTTCATGAATATTGCATTCCCAGCAGGCAATTGAGGAAAATTGATGGTGACTTATTGAATCAAGGAAAATAAATCATCATGTAACCAACCTATTTAATGCCAGAATGGAAGCTTTTCGTCCTGGACTAACACACGAGAAGGAATACATCAAAAAGGGATTGACATTAACTGAAATTCACAGTAATTGAAATAGATATATTCGTATTGGTATTACCTATTAGAATCCCATTTTTGTACCTCTAATGCGTTATTCTATCAACATGTATATGACTTCAAACAGAAGGTAGTCACAAAACAATTATAAATCAAACCATAAGATTCGAGCCAGTGTATTGGTATTTGGAAATTAACATTTATCACTCGCCATTCTTTTCTTGGATGGTGTATGTTTGCCACAGAGGTGTAGCCTATCTACCAAACGTAAGGTAAATAAATATGTATGCCACGAAAAGTGACAAACCGGACATTTAGAATACTAACAGCAGAATATAATTTACGTTTATTGTGCAAAGAAACACATGTTAAAGGTTAGTTATTTTCACAGATGTAAACTTACATTGCCTTAGGAAACAGGAAAACGTTGAGCTCAAGGAAATATTTAATATTATTCATATTTAAATTATTTCATACTCTGATAATAATTTCAAGCCTGTCGTCTCATAATACAATGCAGAAAAGTATTAGACAGTTACAATTTTATCTCCGCCTTACCCAATCTTTGTTTCATCAATAAATATTTAATCTAGATGTTACTTTTTGTTTTTAAATTCTCTTCAGTGAGCAAGTGCGTATATGTCATTGTGCGTGTTTGTATTTGTGTGTATGTTGGCGAGTAATTGTGTATGTGTATGTATGTTTGTATATACTTGTGTTTGCGTGCGCATGTGTGTTCGTGTGTTTTCCAATATTGGGCCTGGTATATATATATATGTGTGTGGGTGTGTGTGTCTGTGTTTGTGTCTGTGTGTGCGTACGTGCGTGTGTGTGAGATAGTTGTGTGCGTACACGCTAGTGCTTGTAATAATCTATCACATGCGAAGTAGTGAGCCAGATGTCCTTATGCGTGCGACTTGCGACTAAGATGACCAAAACATCTGTATAAAGTATATAGCTGATTGAATATTAGACATCTTAAATACACTTAGGTTATCCCACCTAAACAACAGAAGACAACTTTAAAAACATTAAATAATAAGCAGGTATTCTTAATTCTGAGAACGAAATGATGATGACAATAGATGCCTAGAATTAAATTACATGGGAAAACCAATTACATTTACGTTCACTTGAAATCAGACACTTTTTCTGATAATTTATTTGTTTCGAATTACTTAAAGAACAAAGCGTTTCTGGTAACGTATAAAGGTAAGCTTTTTTATATAATTTAGATTGTATTGGGTAACTAAGGCAGCACCACTTGTAAGCGAAGAATGTAATACTTACAACTGTTCATTACTTCAAAGAGGCATTTATACATAATTTACACACCGCCATGATTAAATTTATTATCCGCAGCAACTTCACAAAAACTGTTGTCCGCTTAGTTCTAAAGAGACAACATGGTGTAAACAGGTAAAGGGAGAATGCAATCTCGCCACGCCCTTTTAATCTGTCGTACAAAAAACAAACAATGTTCTGAACATTTCGTATATCAGTATTATTATGGTCAATTTGGCTTGTATAGTTATTTGTATCAGTCACATATATTGTGTGAAACTTACGTGCAGCCCGAACACATTTATCTTACTCTTTCTTAGATTCATTGTAATAACCGTTTATCCTACGAATATTTAAACTATTGGCATTCATAATAAGCACACTACTCATTGCATAACTGATCATGAACATCAGGCATCAATAAATGACCCCCCTACCCGATCTAGAACTTGACTGATATCTACTGAAATCTAATGAAAAAAATCATAATACATCAGGTATCAGTTAAAGATCAACTTTCTTACTGAAAAGGCTTTTATTTCACTCAACAGTTCAATATTTAAAACATATTACAGGTTTATTTTTGTAATCCCTATGTTGATGATGTATGAGATGTGATTTATAAATGTCAGATAGGCACAGCAAAGGTGTCCGAAAGGCAATGCAATCAAATAGGTTTTTCGAAAATATTGGCATTTTATCGTACTGGTTGTCCAAAATGTACAACTGTTTATCGATATTTTATTCTGCTGGATTAGATTTTCGTCTTTCAAGAGAGTCCATAGTTCTTGAACTTTACAAAGCAAACTTCGCATAAATCAAGCCGTTATTTTATACAGTGATAATATGATACCGGCCATAGTTTTAATGTTATAATAAATAACACATTTATATCTATTCTTCCGTGAAACGAATAAGTGTCAACATCCTGTGCGATCATCATCAACTTAAATTGCCATTATTTTATCGAAGTAGCGTAGCATACATACAACATTTAGATGTTTTATGTTTCTTTGTATAATTCAGCCACTTTTCATATGTTTTAACACAGTTATGTTGAATTATAATAACACACTTCATCGTTTCATTGAATTACACATTTATGAAACCATGAACTTAATTGCACTATATTCATCCACTCCGAAGAGATTACTTAGTTTGTACAAGCACTGTTCACGAATGACCAGCTGTTTATAATTATACAATTGTATTGTAAAGTTTAGGAGCACCAAGCTACAAGAAAGCACTATATACTTGTGATGGCGAGTTAGTTTAAATCGAGAATAAAAACAATACATTTACCAACTTATGTTAATTCGCTGCGTACAGTTGCTAGAACAAAACAATGCAATTAAAAACAACGATGTATTGTAATTAAATTCTATGCAATTATTCATTAATGTAATAAATTACGGGAGTCGTAGATGATGTATATATCTTTGATTGTGCATTAAGTAAACAAACGTAATTAAACACTAAACAAACCCATATTATCACCCACATGATTTATGCAGACACACGCACACATACAAACATAAATGCACGCGCACAAACACAAACAAACACACACACATACGGCTCTGATCAGTGTAATTAAATAGCCTTGTTAATATGGAAACGCTCATATATCGAAATATTTATGAATACCTCGGTATATCAAAATAGTTTATACTTTTCATTACACAATTAATGAATAGTTCCAATGCATAATGGTATTTATTTGTGTCATAGAACTAGGTCATACAGCTCGTGTGTTCTATATATCATACCCTCATAAATGTGTAGCTGTAGACCTAAAAACTCACCTTTTCATATTTGATTAACCATCCTCAGTTTCCTAATTTTCCAATGCGTATGATCATTTGTTGATGAATTTTGCATTGTACATTGACTCTATAGGCGCTATAATACTGTATAGCGACTCAGAACAAGGTTACCGGGATCTGGCGCTATATAAACATGCATTATTATTATTATTATTATTATAAAAGTTCGTTATTATTATTATTATTCACAGTAGTAGTTGTACCTGAAGTAGTAGTAGTGGTGGTGGTATTAGTAGTAGTAGTATTAGTAGTATAATTAGGAATACATTTATTTAGGTCTTCTAGGCTAAATACTTTTGCTGATAAGACAAAGTCATAATAATTCTAACTTTCAGTGGCTGAATTTTGTTATACGGCGTAGTTGTGAAATTTCTACTGTTAACACAAACAGAACATTTCTTACTTGGCCAGTGCAGTATCTTTTCTAATACTGACAATTTTGGTAATTAGGCAGTTTTCGACTTGATTTGTATGACAATAAGGCGTGACCTTTACAGTAAGTAAATATCTAGCCTAGTCTAATAATGCCCTTTTCGGATAGTTTGTACTCGACCAGGATTTCAATAGATTCTTGTGGGCGATATTACGTCGACATTCCGGTTCCTATTTGTTAAATGCTTGACTTCAAACATCTTCACTACACAAGGAGATTCCTCAAGAAACTGTGTTACAAAGCTTAGTAGACTGCATTAATTAAATCTGAAATTATTAGGGTTTAAATGGGATGATTTCAAACAAAAACCTCTCCTTGAAGAAATGAGAAAATAAAGTCACGATATCGAGCAATACAATTCCAATTGAAAGGTGACATCAGTTTTGACTAACTCAGAAAATATTATATATAATAGGTATTTTATAAACGAAAAGGATAAATCTGGGTCAGTGATTCTGTGCCACAATCACTGAAACACTCATCCACCCACCCAGTCACTGATCACTCACTTAGTCAGTAACTCACTCACTCACTTAGTCAGTAACTCACTCACTCACTTAGTCAGTAGCTCACTCACTTACTTAGTCAGTAATTCACTTAGTTCTTTCACGTAATTACTCATTTAATCATTCATCAACCCACTCACTCACACATTTACCCACTCAGTCCCTAAATTACTGACTGACTGACTGACTGATTAAGTGAACTCACTCATCCACTCATTCATCCCGTTTTGAATATCAGACAACCATATTGATATTTAAACGGATTGGTTTAAAATCTGCTAAATGAAAATCCCTTTAAAGCAAGAAAATTAACATTATTTACAGGACTTAAGGTGTACATTTTCTTATACATCTTTATATCTAAAGTCATTGGACATTTTCGCTGCTTCTCACAAAGTAAAAAAAGAAAGTGATCACGTGTTTAGTCTAATCAAGAACAAAATATGTTTAAGAATAATTCGAATCCTTTCACCAAATTAAAAGATGAAGACAATACAATTATGATGAATCGAAAGCCAAGTTTAATTAACATTTTGAGAAATTTTATAACATTTCATCCTGAAAATTAGCAATTAAATTAGTTTGTTTTCATTTTAACGGATGTGTACTTGAACCTTCGGAATACATATCGGGTAGCTTTCTAGCGCTTTATTATTATTATTATTATTATTATTATTATTATTATTAATTTATTATTGGTATTATTACTGTTCTTGTTGCTGTTGCTGTTGTTGCAGAATTTGAATGAATGATTCTAGTTATTTATGTTAATGTATTTACTAAACCAGTTTTTTCCTCTGCTATAGAAGGCCAAGATTTTATACATTCGACAATATACATATAAACGGTAATTATCCCATCCCGTTTAATCGTGTAATAATTTAAGGCTGTGTCTAGCGGAGTGTAAAATTGGAAAGGCCCATGAATGACTTACGAATAACAAATATCTGAAAACAGTCAGTTATTATTGGAAAGTGCAACATCGATAAGTACAAATATCGGACATACATCAGGATGATTGTCTAGGTGTGAATATGGTCGAACAATGTTTAACATTATAGATAGAGAATATGGAGGTGGAAATTGACACCTAAATAGTAATATATGTTAACGTTATGAAATGTTCGGTTGGTTTTAAAATTGTCCAGTACGTGTATCACAGTTGGAGAGTATATGTATCATGCCTAGTACTGAGAACCAGTAGCAAACTAACCAGGATATTTAGGTTTATATCTATGAAAAAATTATAGTAATATGCAAGACAGAAACAAAAACCTTTTGGTTCAACTTATTATTTTTTAAATGCACATGCCTCTTTAGATGATTTTCACTTGTTTCGGGAACAATGTAATGAACTAATTAGATATCTTTATCTCATTCTACAAAACATATCGCTTTATAATGTGTAGACCAGACACGAGTGACATATCAATTTACAAATACAAATAGCAATAACAAACGTCCACCATTTACCCATATCACAACAAATAACATTCGTTTTACAGATTCTGGAATTGGACTCTCACTTCTGCCTATTTATCTCTTGATATAATGTTATCTATCTATCCATGTATCTACATATCTACATATCTATATATTGTCTTTTTCTCTTTATCCCCTCCTCTCTCTCCATATATATATATATATATATATATATATATATATATGAAAATAAATACGGAATGTATGTTTTATCCGTTGTATTATTTTGTGGAACAGCATATTAGGACCATATGGTTAGTGTTTATGTTCTATTCAGTAGTATCAGCGAAATCATTGATACGTGACGAGTATTTTGGCATACGTTTTGAAAATGTGATATTCTTTTGGGTGACCAATAAAACACCCAAGGTCCATGTGACGTTATATCTGAGGCTCTATAAATAAGGGGATAGAGCTATTGATATCCCTACTTGTACTCGGGCGTGCCTGCGGAACTTGCTGAAATGTTTGGGCAAATATTTGGACATCATGGTCCGTCATTTTAATTTATCGACGAGTCTTTACCATGTGGCGTTTGGGTTCCAAACAGAAAGTCAGTGCCCATGCTCTTGGGATAGCACAGGGAACAGTCTCAAAGGTGCTTAAGGGAAATCGTGAGACGGGCGTGCCAACACTGAGAGCTAGACCCGGACGTCCTCGTAAGGCAACGTAAAGAGAAGACCGTTATCTTTCTACGTTTGTGCCGAAATGGGCATATCTAGTCAGCAAACACCTTTCGTGCTGAGAGGTTACGGTTCACTAATGCCCATATATCCAGAATGCTAGTGAAGCTGCGATTGATCCGTTCATGTTACTTCGCCAGGATATCTCTGTAGAAACTTTTATTATTGCCGACACATCGACAGGCGCGTATGGATTCGGCTAGAAACCATCTTCGCAGGCGACCAAGTCATTGGCAGCATGCCATGTTCAGCAATGAATCTAGATTCTTGCTTTATAGGATAGATTGTCGAAGCCTAGAGTCCAAGCAGGGGCGTTGGAGTTACCATATAGGGTGTTTTCCACCATAGTGGAAACTGTGCCGTTCACATCGTCGATGGAACCCTGCAGCAGTACCATTACCTACAGATCCTGGAGGAACAGTTTCTGCCATTTGTTCGTCTGATATTTTTTTTTGTGTACCAGGATGACAAGACCAGGCCTCAGAGAGCTCGCACAGTGGTCAATTTAATGGAAACTGAAGGGATCAAACACATGGAATGGCCAGCAGTGTCTCCGGATATGAATCCTATGGAGAATATGTGGTCCGAAGTAACACGCACTATGGATCCAAGTGCAAACCAGTCTACTAATCTGGCGAAATTGCGACAGGTAGTCATTGATGCATGGCAAGCTCTGCCCTTCAAACCCTGGCCACCCTGATTGATAGCATGCCTTGACGAGTACAAACTCTATACGATACCCGTGGTGGTCATACCAAATATTGAACTGCGATTCGTGTGTCTCATTGAACAATCTAAATAATTAGAACGATTGAAGTCGATTTCTTGACAAATTCCTGCTTTATCCCCATAAGGTAATTATATCGATAAATACATAAAATTCAAATATCCAGATACTTTCGCTGGAAAAACATAATTCTAAGTTAAGAAATAACAAACAAAATTATAATCCATATTTATTTTCAAGTCGGTATATATAGGTGTATGTGTGTGTGTTTGTATGTGTGTGTGTGTGTGTATGTGAGAGTGTGTGTGTTTGGGTGTGGGTGTGTGCATCTCTCTCTCTCTTTGTTTCTATATATATATATATATATATATATATATATATATATATATATATATGTGTGTGTGTGTGTGTGTGTGTTGATGTGTGTGTGTATGTGTATGTGTGTATATTACCTTAGTTCTAGTGAATGCTTATGGCGTGACTGATATCACGTAGTCCTTGCCACTAACATTGATCTGACAGATAGGATGAACGTTTTCATTAAAAGGATGACAGCGCCACAGTGCGAGTCAATTGAGTCTTCGAGGATAGATCTTAGAGTTGAAATAAGCGTTCTTAGTTTAAATATTAAAATGTAAAGTCATCTAGATTGAGGTAAACTAATAACTTAATACGTTAATGGAATATTTATTTATATTTTATTAAACCTCGATACTCATTAGGTATAAGCCTGTGACAACAATATATCGGTGTCCAGACGTACCCCTTTTTAACAGAGAAGTTGACGTTTTCAGTCCAGTAATTGGCACAGTGCTATAACCTTTGTGAGGCTAAATGTCAACGGTCCTTCTTTTCACTGTATGAATGATTGCGGTCTGAAAGATCAAGAAATGTATTATATTTTGGCAGACAGATAACATTATGAAATCCTATAATCAGTCTGGCTTCATGGACAGTCTCTATCAAAATATTGTTCAATCTGTAGCATAATTATCTCCATAAGACCCAAACAGACACATAACCGGCTGAGTTTCGGAAAGTAATTTTTTTCAGTTTTCTCCATAATGAGTCAGTTCTGGTTGATAATCTGTAGGAATAAGTTCTTGCAAGCTATATATTAATTATTCACTAAAAACCGGAATACACACACACACGCACACACACACACACATATATATATATATATATATATATATATATATATATATACCGTCTAAGGTATTTCACATTAATATTTCATGTCACTAACAACTGGTGGTAGCTTTACACTCGTATATGACATGTAAAGTTACTCTCATTAGTTCATTTATATCTAGGTTGGACCGATTGCAAGATAACATTATATATTCATACCAAATTCCGTATTCATGTACATATTTTCTCTCTGATACCGGCACAATAATTGGAAATTGAGTATTTATGTACCAATAGCATTGGTTCTGAAAGAGCTGATGAGTGATAAGGTAATATAAGATAAGTTTATTTATAGTCGATGTGGTAAAAATCGACAACACTTGTGACTAAGGCTATTGACATTAAGGGATATACCTCAATCGAAGAGCACGCTAGAAACAAACGGCACCCTTCGTTTGAAGTGTGAATTATCGGCCGCTAGGTGGCTATCATGACAGTTTCCTATATACCATAAACACAAACAGAATCTGGATGTTTAAATGAGGTTTTATGTATTGATAAAGACGTAGTTCTCTTAGTTAATGAGACAAATGGCTTGATAAATCATTACGATGTCAATATCCGTGAAATATGTTTTAGGATTATCATGACTCAGTTCAAGCTGACGAGCTTGGATAATCGTTGCAAATTTGTATTTCTAAGAGATATGGACTCTGATATTACTGCAATCGTAAATTGATTCTGATTTGTGAGGACACATTGGAAGCCATGCTATGCACTTGTTATGTTATCCCGGACATATGCTAGGGATGGCGTTTCCTTCTTCTCCCCTGATTGGGAGGTATATATATATATATATATATATATATATATATATATATATATATATATATATATATATAGTATTTGTTTTGTATAATATTAGCATCCATAGTATTTTGGTCTGATACTCTAGAACAGACCCAAATATGGGTGTAACCATAATTGAGAAAGTCATTCTTAGTCGTCTATTTGGTTATTAAGATTGTTTGTTTGGTAATTAAGATGATCCTTATCCTTAAGACTGCCATATCCTACCTTTTTATTTCACATTTGCTAATAAAGAATGATAACCCGGAAAAGTATTGGCCAATAAATGCAGACAGAAACGTAAATCGTCATCGCTGTATTTATCAACGAGTGAGTCAGCTGAGTCACAACAAAACCGGGACAACTTGACAAAACATTAACACTACTATTGAACAATACTTATTTTGTATAATTGATTAACAGAACACGAGTTTGGATGTTTACGTATCCTTTCCAACTTAAGTGATAAGTATGGCAACATATTGTTTTGCAATTGACGAATTCATTTGACTTGATCAGTCGACATGTGCAGTTTCGGTACTTCGATTTAAGGGCGCCAACGGGGTGGTCTCGTTCTAGCTTCAACTATTAATTTTATTTACATAGGAACAAAATATCGGAAAAATCAATTAACAAAACACATCTCAATGTACCTAAATATACAGTTTATAGAATGGCGATATCGTATATACCACAGTGTGGAGACTTCAAATGAATAATGCAATGCATTCGGTCACCACCACAAAGTGTTTATTTCATGGCCGGGAAATACCATGTTCTTATTCGTTCAGTAGACATTGCTCTCGTTTTTACTCTGTGACATCACACAGTAACTCATCTATCCTGACAGATCATAGAACCTGTTGTAAATATGATTTAGGGGTCTCTTTTTGAATGTTGATCTCATGAATGTCACCAACCATGACGAACCCGTCGTTTTCTAGGGCGCCCTACGCTCGAGGTTTATCACCTACTGATTGAATCGACATAAATAAAATGACGATGGTACGTAAAAGTTATATAATAGGTATATACAATGACATATTATCATACAGTCAATTTGAACTTGAATTAAAACAAGTTAAAACATTGTCATTATATCTGATGCTTATTTGTTACTTTATTTTGATAGGTTGGTATAGAACATGTGACATTCTAGATAAAACTCGCACCTGTCGTCCAGCCTTTTCACATATTTGCGAGATATGTGTGCTAATGTGATTACCCAAAGACATCTTCAGTGAAATACAAGTATTTTCAATGCATTGACAATGGCCCCCAATTAATTACATCCATTCTACAGAATTTGCATGCTTTAAAACTCAAAATAGGAACAGAAGTGATAGATATTTATAGTATGACGTTTCTAACGTAAGCCTAAAATATACTTCTTTGATCCTGTTTCAGTATTCATTACGAGTAGCTAATCTGGGCTAAGTGTTAGATAGATCACGAACTATTTGACGGTAGTAGAGTGATCGATAGAAAGGCAGTCTCTTATTCATAGTTCGTGCTTGTTGATTAAACGTAATATATGTCTGCTCACGTTTTTACTACCCTCATTAAGCGTAACAACCAAGTTACCAAGAAATGGTTGTTACTTGTATATTGTGACAAAAATACGTTATGTCGTTTGCGCTCATTAAACAAATACATTCCATATGCCTTTTATAAAGTTCCGAATTAAAATGGATTGATTAATATATGTGTTTTAAAATGTGCGATGTAAACACCTTTTATTATAAATTGTTCACGAAAAAAAATCTATTTGAACCTATTTATTCATTAAAATTAATAAATCGCTTAGTGTAATTTCTATCACAATGAATAATGTGAAGACTAAAGAAACATACATATGTCTCAGTCATACTTATTAGAAAACAAAAGGTTCACAATGCTCTTTCTAATAGTGTAAATGCTGATAATAGAGCCGTTTTCAACTCGGCGTATGGGCAACATTTTAGTTTATTTGCCAATGGATCTGGATCTAAGTATTTATCTCTAGCTTATAGTATCTTGTCTTTCAGCACATCATTTGTTAAATGATGGGTTTTGTGTTTTCTGGCATTGGGATTTCTCTTTTTCCACGGTTTATCACCTTCTGAGGTTCTGAGGACGTGGACTCGGTGGCGTAGTTGACTTGATATTGGTTTGAGTGACATCGCAGATTCAGAACATTGAACACAGGTTCGGCCGTCTTTCTCCACTGGACCAGACGTATTAATAACGAGTCAGATTATGGATGCACAGTAGCTCTTTCCATGCCTACCTGTGTGAATACATTGTATATAATAGTAACCTACTACTGAACTACATGTAGATGTTGTTAATTGCGACTTATGGTGTCGAATGGGGCTTTTTCTGTTTGTTTCCGCTTTTTGTGCGCAGCCTGGATCAACCGCTTACCCTGTGGGCGTGTTTAACTAGGCCGTACAAGCTGATGACTAACTCACACTTACATAGGTATTATGTATGTATGGATGTGTACGTTTTTATGCTTCTAAAAACACACCTGTTCAAGGTTGCTTTCACAGATAAGCAATAATTATCTTTTAAATCTCTTACAGGGTTTTCATAGAAATTTTAGTTGGGGTTTATTATATTATATAGTATTTGTACAAGGCATTTGAATGGCTCCTATTACTAAATGGCTCTTTATTAAATACAACTGATTATTATTATTGTTATTATTATTATTATCATTATTATTATTATTATTATTATTGTTATTATTAGTATATGACCCTAGAGTGAACTCCCACCATAATAGGCTCAGTGTTGAAAAAGAAAGGTTTCATTCAGGTTTCTGTGATTCTGTTCTTGTTGACAATCCGCAGGACGACTCTCGTCTAACTCGTAGTGTAATTATTCTCCGAATTGGCAAACACTAGTTTGCCGTTCGAAGGGACAAATACGTACAAGTTTGTATCAACATTAATTGATACGAGAAGCGGTTAATATTTCTAGGGTTAAGCGTGTTACATATTGATGTAGCTTATTCAGAATATTCAATCATTTAGTTTTCTTTATTTAAGTGTTCTTAAATTACATTATTTGATGTTAGACTTAATGTTTTTCTTGTTTTGTTTTGTTTTTGTTTTTGAAATTCACGATTAGCATTTAAATTAATACTAACAATCGCTGGATTTCACTGAAAGGTAAACATATGTAGCAGGCATTAGCAGATTATTGCCATTTCGATCGTTCTCTTTTACGGCACAGTAACAATCTGGATTCGTGTAGTCTAATATCACTAAATTATTATGTTACAACCAACAATTACAGCCTTGAATGAAATACGAAATAACACGAGCAATACATTTATTCCTGGTCGCCATCTTTCAAAAATGTGTTTCTCCACAACAGCTGTAAAATCTCTTTAGCAGGCACTTGCCTAACGTGAATTTCCTGTATTTATTATATCAGATAAGTATGTGTAACTAGTATCATGCCTTTTATGTTTGTGCGACAGCCTGTTTTGAATTGGAATTGTCTGCACCCCTATATATGTGCTTATATCCGTGTACTGTGGCCTGGATCTTTAACGATATGCGTGCATCTGTGCATGCAAACGGTTTATTGGCTTGTTTACTTTTGTATGCATGTTTCTATCTATTTGTATACTTATTGTTCTGCGGTTATTTAACGTTTGTGTGGCTTTTATCTTAGCATAAATATATTGCAGAACTAAGTAATTAGAATACAATTAAAATAGGAAGTCGTATTACATACAAAATAATGACCAATAATGAGTAATAACCATATGTGTTCTTTCTATGTTTACCATGTCCCCCACTATACTTCAGAATAAGTCAGAAACATAATTCTTATAAAGTTCTCTAAGAATTAAATAATTTGTAAAGGATTCCTTATATTTTAGCTTGTGTGCATTTTTTCACCATAAAGATCAAATGGAAAGGATTATTTTCTACTTAGCTGAATCTGATAACCAATGAAAGAATGAAAAGAATAAATTCATTTGAAGAAATAATATTAAGTTCAGCCGATTTTATTATTTAAACTTAAACGTACTCAGACTATGTAACAATTAAATGTTGTAATGTCAGTAACAATCATGATACCATTTCTGAAAAATATACACGTAAAGGTCGGTCACAGCCACCACGGACATGATGTATTTTTTAGGCTCAGTCTTTTTTATACTTTCATGTAATACTTCACAATTTGCCGTAGGAAGGCTTTAATGAGTCATTTAAGACAGGACATGCGGAATAACTCAATGGTATAAATTAAGACAGGCGCATGCATCTACCACCATATACAGCGACATGCCGAGACATAACCTGTCATTCACGCACAATCACACACACCCATGCACATACACACTCACATACACACACACACATACACAAACGCACACAATCACACTCACACTCACATACACACATTCACTATTATACGTAGACACCATCGACAAGCAGAGAGACAGACAGGCAAACAGAGAAACATACAAATAACATGTACACACACACGCACACGTTCTGCAATTGCAGAAATAATTAACAAAATACTGGCGCGTGTGTATGTATTAGGATAAATATACCAGATTAGTCATTTCAGTGCAGTATGTAACCAGTGTTGATATCAAACTGCTGTTCCATGAACATATAACCAGTGCTGACATCAAACTGCCGTACCACGAAAATGTAACAACTGCTGATTTCAAACTACGTTACCACGAATATGTAGCAAGTGCTGATATCAAGCTGCACTTCAATGAATATGTAACCAGCGCTAATATAAAACTGGTATTTCACAAATATGTAGCCAGTGCTTATATCAAACTCCTGTTCCACGAATATGTACATGTCATTATCTGGGTCTTCTTTCATTGGAATTACCACTACTTTCCGTTCTTATTAATATTGACTCGTTGTCTTTGTCTTTGCCAATAGAACAAATGTTAGCTTGAAGTCACTGAATGACAACACCTAAATATACTATTGACTAACAACACATACTGCAGGATCAGCATACTGAAAACACACATTTTAACTCATTCTTGAGTCATCTGTTTATTGCACCATAGTTATTTTGCGAGTTTGAATTTGTTATTACTGAAACCCCAAAACTAATAAAAATATATCTTATGGATAGAGTGAAGGATATATATATATATATATATATATATATATATATATATATATATATATATATAGATTATATATATATATGAGAGAGGGGGGGGGGTAAAGAGAGAAAGGAGGGAGGGACAGAGTTATGTGAGAGTTTTCGTTAATTTACCTTATTCAATTTTACCTATTTCCAGTCATGAATGTGCCAATATCTAATCATAAATTGAAGTGTCTACGCTAGCAACGTTCTAGATCCTGATAGTAGCAAGAAAGAGCCCCCAATAATTGGCTACAATGTAGGTCGTTATGACGACGTGACGTGATAAGATTACATTAGGCTATCACGGTGTCAGCGGAGAACGCCCTGCAGCAGCAATTGTGAATCGCGATGGACTGAGGATTGAGCTATGGTCAGCGTCCAACGTGTAGTGCAATACTGACCGCGAGAGATCACAGAGATAGAAAGAGAAGTCGCTTCATTTACATAATAGAGCAGGGTAAATATGTTCTGTTTATATACCTGGTGCTTGTACATGTGGGAGCATGAGATACCTAAAGAGGGTCTCAAACAGACAGGTAACATGATGGCGGATTTAAAATAGTAGGAATGTCAATAGCACAACTTCTAGTGTTATCTATGTACGGATGATTTAGATTCTGGAACAATATTTTGTCTAATTAATTGTAGACATGATAGAGTTAAAGGTAAGTTACTTTATAAATATATATATATATATATATATATATATATTGTGTGTGTGTGTGTGTGTGTGTGTGTATGTGTGTGTGTATGTGTGTGTGTGTATGTGTGTGTGTGTTGTGTGTGAGGGGGGATAGGTATGTGTTACAATCTCATGTGCTGTACTCTAGTAGCATGTAAGAACATCATATATATATATATATATATATATATATATATATATATATATATATATATATATATATATATATATAAGGTTGACTGAATTTAATATATCGGTGAATATATATTGTTAACACCTTTCACACTGGGTTTGGAAGTAATTTGAGACAAAACATTGTTATTTATCTCTAATACGTAGTCAGATGATCAATTATTTGTTTGGGAGAGGGAGAGAAGAGAGAAACACACACACACACACACACACACACACACACACACTAATATATATATATATATATATATATATATATATATATATATATATAGAGAGAGAGAGAGAGAGAGAGAGAGAGAGTCCACGCTTTCTAAGAAAAGTTGATCTAGAGCTGTATATTCCGTGCACTATTTGCGTCTTTTGAGGCACGCCGTTTAAGTGTCTGGCCTGGTTATCTAGCATTTAAATGACTGTAGCAGGCACAGTACGCTCTTAAAGCATGTACTCCTGACTCAGGAATAGAAACACTGCATCGCATCTCGAGCGGTGGCATTGGACACAGCTCGTGTGGTTGGTGTGATTTATATAACAACTCTAGTTTTATATATAATTCACCTTAGTTGCTGAGGGAATAGAATTATCTTTCCTAGGTCCAGTTATGTCCAGTCTGTACTATGACATTCAAGGCTAACTTTAGTCTCCTTGTCATTAATAAAACCCTATATTATAATTATAGTTTGTATAGCAGACATTAGGTCTGATTTGAAAATGTTAATATATAGAACGGCAATTCCGCCATAACGGTCTGCTAAAGCGCCGATGTAAATTGTTATAATTGTGACGAGTAGGTCATACTATTTATTGGATTTGTATGTTTATAAGGTATTTGACCCTCCAGCAAATATCACAAGGCATATTATGGTGCAGTTGAGAAAGTTCCGTTTTCTATACGTTCAAGAAAAGTTTATCTAGAGCTGTATATTCCATGTACTATTTGCGTCTTTGGAGCCACGCCGTTTAGGTGTCTGGCCTGGTTATCCATGATTTAAATGACTGTAGCAGGCACAGTACGCTCTTAAAGCATTATAAGTACTCCTTACTCAGTAATAGAAACACTGCATCGCATCTCGAGCGGTGGCATTGGACACAGTCGTGTGGTTGGTGTGTTTTATATAACAAGTTTACTTGTATATATAATTCATCTTGGTTGTATGTGGGAATAGAAGGCTTGGATTATTCATCGGTGTTTTCATTAATTGGACTCAAAGTAGTGAAAACACAGATGGCTAAATTCATAATGTGCTAACATTGTAGATGTTCGATGTTTTAATGAACTGTTGTTCAAATGTATGTTTTTCTTGAGGAAATGTTGATATATTTAACCTAGTAGATAACACACCAGGCATGAATAAAAAAAAATGGACACTAACTAAAGCATTAAAGTAAAGCACAGATGTTTTGTAATAACAGTAACGTAAATTCTAGTTAGACTAATTATTCTGGTTTTTGTTGTTGTTGTTTGTGTTGTTGTTGTTGGGTGGTGGTGGGGGGGGGGGCCGGTGATATAGATGTGATTGAACCGAAGCAGACACAGTTGTTGTTGTAATGCAATCGTTTCCGATCCTGACACTGTTTAGAACCCCGTAGTATGCTCCTTACAGTAAGTGCAAAACTCAACTCAGGTTCTCTACTCCACTTCAATTACTAGCCATAAAGCTTGGTTATCAGTGGGTTCTGTAGACCTTGTTCTTTTAAATGGTGTTATTTGTTGCCAATTTCAGGGGCATTTTGTTGAACGGCCGAAAACCATTATTTCTCAAAGCTTAGTAGCAAGATGCATATGGGATAAACAAATACACATGCACACACTGATCTCCATACACACACACATGTACGCATGCACGCACGCAATCACGCATATACACGCACATACATATACTATATATATATATATATATATATATATATATATATATATATATATATATATATATATATATATATATATATATATATATATAAAAAAAACACACACACACTCATCTCCATACACACACACATATACGCCCATATACACCCATATACACGCACACACATACTTTAGCTAATAATATTTTTGATGTATGCCCCATGATAAAATTATCACTGATTTGCGTTTAAAATAAACATTTTTGTATAAAATATTTGTTTATTTGTAAAATGTTGATCTAGCCTAGGAACATTAGCATATACATATCAATCAGATTGAAGCCATCACTCGGCCATCTGACACATATTTGACCTTTCCTAGAGGCTAAGATTATTATTCTCCCAGATAGATAGTTAATTCATTATATCAAGTAAGTAATTAACACCAACCGAATTAATTACTGGCATAAAACCTATTAAAACCACGTTTTCTTCCTTTTGAATACTTTAAGATTAAAGTAATAATAATAATAATAATAATAACAATAATAATAATATGTGAATCTTTCTCTGCACTGACTCTATACATAGAAGCAGAATATATCAGAATTAACACCAAGAAGACAAACTGGAAAGATAGTTTAAGACAAGTCCAGGCACTCAGATGCTTCTATAATGATAATATTTGTATTAGTAAATAGTTAACGATGATACATATTTTCGATTGTGTATGCCAAGATTTTTGATGATCGAAGAAATGATAAAAGTAATATAAGATAGAAAAACTGGTTCTTGGGTTGATTATCTTCTATTTATTATTTTTATATTTATATTTTTATATATATATATATATATATATATATATATATATATATATATATATATATATAAAAATAAAGTCTGTTTTGTCCGTACACTAAACTAACAAAGTTCAAAGCTGTAGGATTGATGTTTTTAGTTATGGTTAAACAAATTGTTGTTTTTGTCTTTTCTGCTGCTTATTCACTAACACTAGAAAGAAAAAAATAATATATGGTAGAGTCAGATTTTTTGTGTTAGTTGATGTAATGACAACGGTGCTGAATGCAGTTTTTATCAATTAAAACTGCATAGCAAAGGCATTGTATTAGTCTTATTTCTGATAAAAAAAACTGCAAACTATTAATCAATAGCTTGTGACGTGATTAGCCTATTCCCTAAAGCATTTCGGAGCTATAATCAATATTAGATTTTATTGACCGATATATTACAACAATCCACGCATTTATCGTATAATAAAAAGACTACGCTAATAGTGAAATAAGAAATACTTGATGCACAATTTTTGTTTTTTGTTGAACATATAAAAAATATGTGTTATTTTACACAAACACTCAGTGTTTATCTAACCCTATGTGATTTACACTTCAGTGTCCTGTTGTAGCTTAGATTCTGGACACGTGTTGTTAAATTGTTTAATGTATGGCCAAATTGGGGGACGTTCTGTGTAATGGCTATGTGTCTTGTGCCAGTGTTTGTCGCCTACTGAGGTTTCCTGAGTCGAAGTGGATGGCATATTTGACTCGATATTGGTTTGATCGGCTAGACAGAATAGGACCATTGTAGAGATGTTGGGCATTTCGGCTCAAATTGGCAACAGTTATTGGAAGAAAGTATGATTGTTGATTATGGATGAAGAGTTACCCACACCCGCTTTTGTTAATTCACATCCTCAATTTTTTATATTATTTATCATCAGATATGAAAAGTAGCCACTCTGTATTCAGCCGCTGAAGAATCGTCTAGACGTTTCCAGATTATCTGTGCCCGTGCCTTATTCCAGATTGCTAAAACACACACAGATCTTTGTTTCCTTTTAAATTATTTTGGATTCAATCTGCTTTTACTGGTTGATATCATAAAGGATTAGTGATGAGCAAGTCATAGTATTTGTTGGATTTGCATGTTTATGAGGTATCTGTCCCTCGGTGATCTATCATAAGGCATGTTATGATGGGATTGAGAAGTTCTGTTTTCTTTGCGTGGAGAGTGTATATTTCCAGATCCGCCTATTCTAAAAAAATAAATATCCGTTGCTGTAATTTGCGTGCAAAGTTTAGTCTTTGGACGAACGCCGTTTAGGTCTTTGGCCTAGAAATTAATCATTAAAATTCCCGCATCGCATCTGCAACAATGGTATTGGGCATAGCTAATATAACGCCATTTGTTACATATAACATTCACTTTATTAGTATGTGGGAATAGACTTATCTTTCCTAGATCTAGTTATGTCCAGTTTGTGCTATGACATTCAGAGCTAAATTTAGTCTGCTGGTCATTAAAGAAATAAACATAAAAACCTTAATTATAGCTTGTTTAGAAGACATTAGGTATGGTTGGAACATGTTCATATATTTCATAATAATTCCACCATAACGGATTTATTTTAACACAGACGCAAATTTTCTAATAGTGATGAGTCGGTCTTAAGTAGTATTGAATGGGTATGGTTATGAGGTATTTGACTCTCCAGCACATGGCGCAACGCATATTATCCTGCGGTTGAGAAGTTTTGTTTTATATGCGTGGAGACGGTATGTTTACAGGTGCGCACATTTTAAGAAATATTGATCCAGAGTTGTATATTCCGTGCACTGTTCGCGTCTTGGAGGAATGCCGCTTAGGTGTTTTCCCTGTGAATCTAGCATTGAAATGACTGTAGTAGGAACCATACGGTCTTTATAAGTAGTCTTAGCTTGTCATAAATAGCAATTAGGCACGATATTGTAACTAGAGTTTGGATTGCAGACATCAACTCTTATTTGACAATATTAATATATAGATTTATGACACCATTAATGTCTATTTTAGCACAAATGCTAGTGTTTAATAGAAATTAAGTTATTAGGTCTACCTGTCTACATACCTACCTGTTGTATAAACTGACCTTTGAAAATAATGACAATTGGTGTATATAGTTTATATAGTATTGCTTTTGAAGAAAGATACAGAAACTGATAACTACCTATAAATAGGGTTGCTTTGGCAATTAATATAAACAACTATGGTGATCTGACTTCGGTCTTTTACTTCCAGACAAAATTGACTCGATGACACACTTGGCTACTTTGGAACTGGTGAGATATTACACATGTCACAACATGAAAAACAATGTGGATTCAGCGCCCAGAAGAATCATTTAGAGTTTGGGTTAACGCTTCTATATTATCTATATATATATATATATCCTATTAAATCATACAATGCTGCTTGATGGATTTATACTCCTGGAGTCGTTTGTTACTCCGGCAGGCATCTCCATGGGTATTAAGCTGCGGACAGAGTTTTTTCCCATATTATGAGTAATTAGATTACACTGATATAGGAAATTTGTTAAATGTATAGCTATTATAATCCCGACGTGTCATTCGCAGTATCGGAGATCTGCCTGAAATCCGCTGTTCTCGACCATGGGTCAAATAGATCAAGTGGATAGGCGCTTTAATTTAGATCCCACCACACCTAACTGCATATACTTAGGGACGCTAAATTAAGCGTGAATGAACGTTCCCTTAGTGATGAACGGAAACGTATGAGGGTTAGCTGTTAGGTTCGAGTAAATCGTAGTATTTACTCAGGTTTGAGACGATATTTCGTTCTAGTCCAGCAATACTCCATTGTGTTTTTATTTTAGTTAAATCACTTCAGTGAGTCCATACTGAGTTAGTGTACATTCTCTTTGTTATGAACAAACTATAATGTTTGTTAACACGCTGAGAGTATATAAAAGGCTTACATTTCACTTAGGTTAGAGAAGAACTTCGACGCCGGACCAGTCGGACGTGTATTGATACATGGTTCATATAAGTAGGATTTATTCAGTTATTCGAACCCAGAATAAAGATGAGGTCAGCATCTGAGGTGTCGAAATGTTTTATGTACAGGTTTCTTGGTGTCAAAATATTTTATGATATGTATGTAGCAAGTCACCATTGAACCACAAGCACCTGTTGTTTGCTGCGAGCTGTGGTATCTAATCTTATTTTTTAAGTGCTTCCGCTTTTTGTACGTAGCCTGCATGTAGCCGCTTTCTTGTGGGCGTGACATATTTGTCGCGTACGAAAAGCGAATTAGCTGGTTACCACAGGCTGATGAGTAGACCAGACACATGCTTAGGTTTACCCACACATCTATCAATATGTAGAGGTATGGAACATTTTATTTTTAGATTAATGTATGTCTAGTTGTATTTGTATATAGATGTATGGAGGTAGGTCTCGAAGGATGTTTAGATATGTTGACGCTCTGTGCCTGTTGCCTCTATATATGTACCCTAAAACACACACACACACAAACCACCACAGACACACCCGAACACCCGCCTCCAAACACACACACACTCAATCACACACACATACAGACACACACACACACACACATACACATACACAAACACACAAACACACCCACAATCACGCACTAAAATACGCGCAAACACACATACAGGCAGAGGTAATTCACTAACTACGCGATATCAATCGAAACACACTGAAAACTAGAAAAATATCATGAAGTACCATTAATAGGCTTGACAAAATTACTTATTTGTGTTACTCTATACAAATGTGGGGCGTTTCCATTTTTCTGACCTCTTACCTGAGGCCACCATATTACTAAAACAGATTGTTTATTAGATATAGACATTTCGTTAATGAGATGAATGATTACCTGCGATACTGCGATAAAAAAGCTAAACAAAAGTAAGTAACGTGTGCAAATATATAATATTTCTGAGATATATAAAAGGTTAATTCATGTGAAAGGGGACAATGACAAGACAAGTAACCACTGGTAGAGGAATTAATTGCTATGCCTTGCTTTATTTTATTAAACAAATAAAGTCAGCCTCTGCGGGATTTATTTGTATAATGTAAAAATGTAACCTGATTGAAAATTTGCCTCCGTGTTACTTAGTTTAGCTCCAATATTAGTATAATTAGTTGTTGTTTTTGTGTAGTAGCAATAATAAGTGAAAGTAATTATATTAGGATTCCTAGCAGTAGTTGTAGGAATAGTAATATGTATAGTACTTTCCGCAGTAGGTGGTGGTCCTGGAAATGATATTAGTAGGAAATGTAGCAGCAAAAGTCAAAGTATTATTATTATTATGTAGATATAGTAGTAGTATAGTAGTATAGTAGTATTACTGTTGCTATTGTTGTGTCATTTGTTTAATAATGATGTACTGGCGATATGAGGTATACTGATATCAGAATAATTAAAAACATTAAAGTAAAGATTTATAATAATGCATGTTTATATAGCGCCAGAACCAGGTAACCCTGTTCTGAGGCGCTTTACAGTATTATTATCCCTGACTCAGACCTATTTCCACCCAACACACATCTCAACTCCCGAGGGAGCATACAACGCATGCTGCCATTATAGGCGAAAAACATCACTCAAACACACAGCCATCGCGTCCTGTCAGGTACTCACTTTTATGGACGAGTGAACCAAGTCGCCACGGGACAACATTGCAGCTGCCGGAGATTCGAACCCGCGACCCTTCGGCTACGAGTCCTACGCTCTAACTAACTGCGCCATCACGCCTCGACAGCAAAAACAATAAAACAATAAAAAAATAAAAACAATAAAATGAAACGGTTAGGAAATGGTAGAAGTAGGAATAGTATATTCGTTTGTTATTTGATTGTTGTTAAAGTTGGTAGTTTTGTTGGCATCTTTGTTATTCTTATTAACGACCTTACTTTTTTATAAGTGTGACAATGTCTATGACAGTAGAACTATTATTCTTTGTATCGTTACGAATGATACAGTTACAGAGGGGTTGATTCTGGGATGAAATAACATTATGGCTTATTCTAATGAAATCAATACCTGACATCTCACCTATCCTCACATGAATAATAATAGAAATAGTAGCCGTTGTAATGCTGGTGAAAATTACAGTTACCTTTATTGTGTCCATACGTTCTAGCTCGGGTTTCGGGCACTATCACACTCCCTCCCTAAATGACATATTTATTCATGCACTCACTCATTCAATTATTCACTCGTTCACTCAATGACTAGCTAACTCGCTAACTCGCTAATTTACTCACCCATTCTCTCACTCACTCGAGCACCAACTCAATCGGGCATTAACTCAATCACTCTCACACCCACTTAATGTCCTAAGCAATGACTAAATGGTGACACCGGAAATCAAAGGTTATTTGAAGGTACCGATATCGTTTATATTCTTGTATGTAGGACAAAATGGCGGCAATTCGTTCAATATTTTTAAGTGTGGGGAATTTCCTTCATTGCCTAGATAATTTAGTTTGTCTTCTATTTCACTTTTATTTGTTCCAGTTGATACATTTTGTTATCACTCATTTGTAGATAGAGAGTTCATTACGATACGTATATCAATTTTAAATCCGTTCTAAAAACACACCTTTCAGGGTTCTTTCGCAGATAAATAATAATTATCTTTTAGATCGTTTGTAGGTTTGTTTTTAACAGAAATATTATTTGGAGTATTATTATATTACAAATTATTTGCACAACCTCTTTGAATGGCTCTGCTATTAAAGGCGCTTTATTAAATATACATTATTATTATTATTATTATTATTATTATTTTATGTGCAGTAATAACAATATATAATTTTGAAATTCAAATTTCGAATCTATTTTATCAAATAATCGTTAGGTGAAGTTAACAGGCTTTATTAACTACTGACAACAGTATTTATTATGATAGGATAGTGTAGGCTACTAATTTTGTAACTATATTCTTTCCTTGAATAAGGTTGAACATTACCGAAAGTTGTTTTCATGGAAACCTACTTATCCAAAGTAAAACTGGAGTTTTCGTAATTACAAGACAAAATGATTTCGGTAAAAGAAATTAAACTGTTGATTGTCTGTGGTATATTCTTTGTTGAAAATCAGTCATCAGTTGGTGTATTCCTTAAGCGAATAATGTTTGACCTTCATTACCTTCACCCCATCCGATTTTGAAATAGAGTAATCAATCAATCTTAGGTTGATATTTCCATTCACTGTGGAAATAGGAACACCCAAAACACCAATATTCAAAAACTAAAACGACTAATCTTATTTGCAGGTAGATTATCCTTTTAATACCCCTACGATTGTGTATTTTTCATGGAAATCAATATTTACTCTACTCATATTAAGTAGCTGATTTAATTTAGTAATAGCATTGTTTTAATTGTTTGTTTATATCTAGTGACTGGGTGTGCTCTAAGGTCTTAAAACATTGTACTAGTGTGTGCAATTTGAATTTGTTATACCCTGTCTGACCAACAGCCTTGCTCCTTTCTTCGCGTTTAAAACAAATCCACCACATCATCTTATCTGCAGACAGTAATGGACGATGCCGTAGATTTAATAAGGTGGATTACTAGCGATCCGCAATACAAGTTATGTACATTACTGCAAGAAATGTGAGCGATCTAATAGACGATTTTATAAGAACGATAACTTACAATATTTACCTGACATAGTTCAGGCGCATAATGCATAGGAACATATGTAATAGCTCAGTAAATAGGTTATCCATAGAAAAACAAACAAAAGTGAGTCACTAATTGGTTTGTTTAGACTCATCATTTACAATAATAGGGTCAGGTTGCGTAGGGGTTACTCTCTTAGGTAACATCCGCAAACACAGGAATAACTAAATTGGTGGGTCACCACAGCTAAATTGTAAACAAGACTGAAGTACGTTTATGGAGAAGTGATAAGATGAGAAATTGATACAGAAGTGTATAATTAGACACCAGATATTTCTGAAAAGGTTTCATCAACAGCCCAATACTAATAGCCAGGTAAATGAGAGTGTTTCATATGATGTGTGCTAAAGATATATTTGAAAAGTCTCAGGAACTAGTATATATCTTGATCAACATGTACATCCCAGTCTTATGTCGACACCATCTACACGACTGTCTAAAGTAACATGCCTTATGATGTGAGACTCCTTTGATGATCACGTTACAAATATAGTTAAATATCTCCATTCCCTTAGAATACATTTTATTATCGAGATCTATCAGTCATAGCGAGTTAATATAATATCTTGATGTGCATAACTCGAAGATCGTATTTATTTAAAGCGATAAAAATTAAATAAGGTTTTGTCACTTTGCTAAGAATTAAAAAGATTTATATAATCGGCAACCATATCATATATATCCATATTTATAGGCACGCGCAATCGCCGGCGCATGAGCGCAAAACTCACATGTTCACACACACAAAGAGACACATATATGCATAAACACACGTACATAAATAAACATGATATTGGCAACTGTTACTAGGAAGGGTGTTGTGATGTATGATAAACTGATAACTTTGGATTGGTTTGCCAACCTGCTAAAATTGAGATAATTTTGTATCAGTAATCATTATATATATATATGTGTGTGTGTGTTGTGTGTGTGTGTGTGTGTGTGTGTGTGTGTAAATTATTAGGGAAATATTGATAAATAGATAGATACATAGATAGATAGCGAATTACAAAGAAAGATAGAAGATAGATAGATAGATAGATAGATAGATAGCGAATGATAAAGACTTCTTCTTTGGTTATGCCTTATTTAAATCCAGTGCCCTCTCGCTATTTGCTTTACCTTTTCGTCCCGCATGCGTAGCAAATATAACATTAATATTGATATAATATGGGATTCTCACTTATTTCTTCCATCAGAGTGTAACATCTTAATGGAACATATCCACCAATTGTTCGTTCTAGATATAAAGACATGATGGAAGCTAATTCAATCTATACTGGAAACATTTGGGTACAATTGAGGATAAGCAATACCTTTTCATCACTTTGGAAAACGTGCCAGGGATTTAAACACCAAAATTAGAACATGGATTATGAATATATTATATGCCTTTTATGTGTATTAATGGGCACAGAAGCCATTATTATGTGGATGTGTTTTCCAATGTTTTGATTCCAATTACAAAAAGTCAGTATACAACCATATTATACCTATTTAGGTGAACATTATTGCTAAAAACTCTATTACTGTTTCATGAGACATTTTACTGAATAAACATAATGTTTTTGTGCACATCGTATGAGCAATATAGGGGATATTATTTTAAGTAAAGGCATGTAAGGAAATATGGTACAGAAATACCCATTAAAACACTGTTAATATACAGTTATCAATGGAATAATATTTCATTACTGACTATTACTACTACTACTACTACTACTACTACTACTACTTTACTGTTGCTAATATTAATAACTATTATAGTAATAATGATGTTACTTATATTACTAGTACTACAATTTCTGCTGCTGGTAAATTCAACTTATATCATATGTTATCATAAAGGTAGAGATTCATACGGGATAGACAATTTGTCAAACTGAAACTAATATTTGGCTACTTATTTTATGTGTTGCTGTTTGTTTTATCCCCTTTGTCAAACTGTTTATTTTACATTGTGAAAATCACTTCCTAATGTATTAATACGAACTGAACGAGGTTGGTATTTGAACCACAGCGGTTATTAAATATGTCAATCATTACTCTAATCTAAACAATGGATCATCTCCAAATCGACTGAGGGCAGTCATGGTTATGCAATTCGTGAGAATACAACAGTTGATTGTGACTCTCCTCTCTGTGTTATACAGTACCTCTAACAACTTCTATATGACCACTTAGACCCCCAACTCATTCTACCATGGCATATTAGCATTGATCCTGTAATTGGTAAAAATATGTTTTTCACAATATAAATTAATTCTAATGTCAATCGAACAGAGAATATTGAAATTGGCAGAAAATTAGATTTTCCCTCAAATATGTGACAGTCTAGCATATTCCCAAGATATACCAGAATTTTCTGGTATAATAGACTCAGTCCTGTGGAAGAAAGTTAAGTTAGTGTTATATATTAACATTGGGAATGGCTAACAATTTGTGTGAAAATTCACACTTATTATTATACAGCGAATTGCCAATCACTAGCTGGCTGGATATAACTTATACGACTCAGTTATATGTCTACAACAGCGTTGATTTAGCGGACATAGAGTGTTTATTATTATTCCTTCTTCCAAGCTTAATAGTGATACAATGCTTAGATTACTGATACAGAATATAAGCATTTCGATATCAGTGTCAGACAATGACAATTATATTGTATTACAATGATTACGCGCCACATATCAGTGATTTGTAAATGTCTATATTCGTATTAGTAACGTAAATATGGATTCAATGTCACATTTTTAGTAATAAATCATGCAAATGCTTATATTCATCTACATTAAATAGTGTTGTTTGTTGTATTTGGCACTTTCACTTTCAAAACGGTGCCTTATATATTCATAATTGTTGAATAACCAAAATCAGGAAATATTTCACTGGAAGCAAATTACTTTTACACTTTTTATTATAAACTTCACGTTAACCTAAGAAAATATCACATTTGCATTGTTGTTGTTTTATATTGATCCACAGTAATACTGAGCTTAGTAGTTACTTTAATAACATTGCTCTATATGCTAAATGTCTTGTAATCTTTTATTGCAGTGTAATTTGTTTTCCAACTAAAACACGGTTTTTAATAGGAAATCTGAATAATGCAATTTCGAGACGGCTCAATTTATGTTAAATTTACAAAATATAGAAAGAGAATAAAGAGGAGAGAATGTATTTGTACTCAGTACACACCGATGACGCAATAAGGTGTATGTATCATGTTTGAAGAAGTTCAATGAATAAGTTGTTTGCTTTAATCAAGGAATTTCTTAGAAAAAAAATATATATATATATATATATATATATATATATATATATATCCGACATATTACTATTGCTAAGCCTAAATAGCTGTTACATACATCAATATTCATTGACTATTACACGCGTGTTCCTTAATCAAGCTAAATACTTGCAAAATAAGTTCATGAAGCCCTACTCATCTCTTACGTTAAAACACCAATAAGAAATGTAAAGATAATGACTAAACGAAAATAAAAGACTATTTTCCAAGATTTATCTATAAATCAGATCATAATTGGTTGGTGATAATAATACGTTTACTGATTGTTATACTCTAACCAACTTAAGGATAACTTACGGTGCAGGGGATTACGAATATGAGGTAAAATGCGTCCCTAGAATTCGTTCATAACGTAGTAAACATGTCAGTATGATAAGAAGACCCATGATTTAGCACAGCAATTTTGACTTATTTGGGTGATACTCGAACGTTTGGAGAAAACAGTGAAACATGAGAACAAGTATCATGTGAAATACCTTTTTGGAATTCCATCTTCAATACTATACGTATTTTATACCTTTATAGAAGTAGTAGTTGTGATAGTAGCAGTATTATTATTAGTAGTTGTTCTTGTAAAGTTAGTAACAGTATTCAAAGTAGTGTTAATGATCTAATTTATTTATATATGAGATTATGTATGTATTATTTCATATTAAATATAGACAATAAGTCTATCCGTATGTTAATACCCAAATGAAACTTACTTATATATGAATGTTGTTTATACTGAACCTTTTACTTATGAATAAATTTTAGGTGTGAAAAGCAAAATTATTGCATTAGCACATCGCACAATGTGTCTCGGCATTAGTTTGTATTATCTATGAACTTTATTATTATTCATTCGGCTAAATATAGCATTTAAAATGGTTCATTTAATATAATTACGTAGACTGCAAGAGCTACTCACACCGTCTATGAACTTGTATAATTTCTCTGTTGTTTGATTGATATCCAGTTTTAATAGTTGCAGTCCTTGTATCGGGTTATCCTTTGTATGTTAATTTCAGTTTGTTTGAGTGATTGTTTGTTCGTACAACATGGTCACGTTGGCCTTTCATTCTTGCCTATATTTAATGATATCGTTCGTTTTGTTTAAGCGTAATGCATACAAACTTCACAGTTACGATTACTGGATGTTGCTAATGGTCCTAAGATAAATCGGTCTACCGACTTCCATTACATATTCTGGATACACTAAAGCCATATTCACCTAGGCCATCTTTTACATACACGGATTCTTATTGACCTCTAAAAACAGCCATAAGAAGGATATGTAATGCTCTATGACCTATAACGTCCACATAGTTAATTTTACCTTTATCATAGGCAATACAAATATATTTATATTTGTCCTCGCTTATTAGGGATATACACCGATTTGAGATTTGAATGTCTCTATAAATCCATATAAAATGAATTCCAGATAGAAAATGTACTAAGAAAACAATCCTAGCCAACATGTCTTACAATAGGTCCAGGAACCATTAATTCAGTAGCACACAATCGTCTGTTTCTGTCTGGAGCCTGGCATATTAGCTTTATGAGTCTTTTTTGATTCCTCAAATCCTCCCTAGTTTGCTGAACATAATTCCTTCCGAATCTTTAAGAAGCTTACGATATTTTATACTTAATATAAATCTAGCTCACGGTTACGTACTTGTCAAGTCTTCGTTGCTCATCTTCCAAAAGCAGGTTTTTATGTTCTGGAATAAATTATAATTCTCATTCCTCTCTTCCGTTAAATTAGTATATCGATTATGCAACTATGAAATATCTGAGCTCGCAATAAATATACTAGGAATGTAAGTCTATCTATGCTGGTACAATTGATGATAACTAGAAATATTTTTTCCATCCATTTTGCATCGGTGCTAGTAACCAAAAACAAATAAAAATTGTATTGGAACATGTATTTTGGATATTCGTATTATTATATTTTTCTATAAGTATTTTTGTTTCACGTTCAAATTTCATGTTTACAATCACACAATTTCGGCATTCTGCTGTGCTATTCTTTGTTAGTTGTAAACAATTGGCGAAATATGACTAGCCGATGCACTGGTAGTTTATATGAAGCTGCTGTGGCGAATACACATGATGCTGTTTATCTCTCCTTAAAGCCTGGAGTGAAAGGTTTGGGATATATTTTTGGATAGAAATATTCCTCTATTACATATGGCCTTATTAACATAATTTAGGCAACAATTCGGTGGAAGGAAAACATGTGTTCATACATGTATGACATAGGATTAATAGGTTTGTCAATGTAATGATGTTTCGATGAATAATACCCTTTTCCATACAAGCTCAAAGGTAGCCAGTATTATTTGTAATGTACGACCGTTTGGTAATGGAGCAATTTTCATTAGGCCGAACAAACAAGTTAAGTCTATTATTTAACTAGCGATTCCACATCCCCAAAAAATTAGTTGCTTTCTGACATAGACTTTAGTGTTCTTTTTTACGTTTTCACCTGTTTTCTATCCGGCCACTATTTGTTAAATGGTGTAATTGGTGGTCAAGTTGATGGACTTCCTCTGGAAAGGCAATTTCATGGTTATAGGGTTTGCCATTCTCTGAGGTGTTTCTGAAGTTGAGCAGGTAACATATACACCATCATATCAGTTTAAGTGTCACCATAGAATGAGGCGATAGTATACACCTTTGGCTCTTTTTCTGGTTAGACAACATATGTTACACATTCGACTAGCAGTAGATGCACAGTCTGCCCCGCGTCGTAACAATCCGTCTTTTCTTGTTACATAAGTACCTTTTTGTGCTTCAAAACTTATTATATTCAGTTTTAATGTGTCGTTTTTTCTAGATCTATGATAATATTTTTTATAAAGTAGTTAAATACTATAGTATTGCTACTTCTCCAAAATCAATTCATATTAGTACAACAATTACCATTTTTATTACACGTACAAAAGTACTAGTACTACTACAACTACTTATACTACTACTATTACTACCACTACTGTTACTACTACTACTACTATTAATCCTACTACTGTTACTATGTCTATACATGTTGCTACGTTGCGAGATAGGCATACGATTCCGTGCAATACCTGGCCAAAATGAGCAAAGTTATAAGCAGTTAAACAAATCATAACCAAAGGCATGAACAAAAGTCCTGTAATTTATGTTTTACAAGTATTTACTCAATTTGCATAAGTTCTTTCAATATACTACTTAGAAGTTTAGCTCCGAATTGTGATTGTTTATGACCAGTTTTGGATAAATTATAATTAAAAAACACATATGTTTGTTCAAGGATTACGTTTCTGTAAAACCACTCGTGCATTAAAATGGTAGCCTACGTACAATTTTGTGGTGTTTTATATATATCATTGTAAATTAAAATAATTCGATTATTGTTAACAAAGAGTAGTAGAGGGAATTTGTTTTCTGAATATATACTAAATATAAATATTTAATCTAGCTGTTGTTTTCCACTTCAGTGTTAAACCTGCTGGTAACATTGTTAAAATTAGTATTTAATTTAGTAAATCCAGCATAATTTGTTTCGAGTATTTGCCCTCTTGTCGTAATAATATGATGATGATATAATAATAATAATAATAATAATAATAATAATAATAATAATAATAATAATAATAATAATAATAATAATAATAATAATACTATCATCACCATCATCATTCATCATCATCATCATCATCATTGCATCCAATGTTCAAACCGTCTTATCGTTCTAGATTTTACCCTTTTAGACTCAAATATTGCTTCACCCTTAGAGCCTTATGCCACATCATTTAAAAAACAAATTAACGACTACAATTAATTTAAATCGTTTGATATGAACTGTTCTCTAAATGTGTTACAACATATCTATGACATATACCTTAATTCATTGTTTGATGGAAACACTATGTCGTATAATATACATGTAATACTAATTTAGCAATCAGGGACATCTATTACCTAAATATCATATGATATACAGGTAATAATAATTTAACAATCAGGGACCTCTATGACCTAAGTGTCAGCACATTTGGACACCTATCTATTACAGCTGAGTTCAAATGCATATCTTATTATGTAGGAAGAGTATTCCATAAACTATGAAGATGGCTTTGCTAATTTACCAGACTTTATGCACATGAAATAATAAAATAGTAATATTTGAACTAATTAAATTTGAACATAAGTTTCTTTACATTTAGGAATAGTCTTGAAATCATTCCTTTGGATAAGCAAATTACAATATTGACTTGTTTTATTATACCAGGGAGAGATTTATAATGCTTAGAGATTTCATTAATCGCAAACTAAGAATTAGCTACTTCTTTTTATTTGTTTTCTTTTGATTCGACTGAATTGATTTTTCTGATTGCACCTTGTCTAAAACTTAATTGTATAAACATCACAGGTAATAATCTGCGAAAACTGATAGTTAAATATATAACCACAAGCCTACAGGTCAATTAAATACCAATAATATTCCATGTTTTCTAACCACGTTGATAAACTATATTCTCAATGATAAAAATCGATTCAAAATGTATTGATACGAATTGGCATAACTAGATTTGGATTGGAACTAGATTAGTTATTGACTGTGCCAATCGTAGCTTTGAGCTAAGTTATGGATAATCCACAAATAAACGGTTGCCATTATGATGAACTTTGCCGTCATAATATATATATAGTCAATCTTCATACACTGCTGAGGGTCTCGTCGACTCACGATGATTTAAGTTATACAACGATAACGATATAAAGCCATGGTCTAACGGGTATCTTTTAGTTAAACTTATAACAAAATCTTCTTAAATATTATTGCTGTATTAAGCTTGTTCTTGTTTATAATATGCTATATGTACTTGAATCCTGTATTTTCCCCATTTTATGGAGGTTGAATGCAATAAATAAATAATTGCTGATTATAATTCTTCTCGCTCTGTTACACTGTTCTTGTGCCAACTTCTATATGAACATTTAGTCGCCTACATCGTCCTACCAAAGAATATCCTTTTGCCTTCTGCATTCTGACGAAATTCCATTGTCGATTGTAATTGTCAAAACATATTTCTTTTGACAGTATAAATTATTTTCCACATAAACTAATAGCGAGTATTATATTCAGCAGACAATATGAATTTGCACGAAAGATATGAGATTGTCTACGGTTTTCTCCGTACAAATCCTGGTTAAATAGACTCAGTCCCGGCAAAGAAAACTAATTTAGTTTTATGTATTATGATTGTGGCCTGGTTAACAAATCCTGGAAGAGCTCCCGTTTTAGCCCTAAAGTCATCATATTCAGAATTGCCAATCACTACCATGTTGGCTGAGATATTCTACGGAGTAATTATTTCTCTCGACGACGTTGCTTCGTCTGATATGAATCAGTTGTCATATTTCATTCTTCCAAGCTTAATATTATTGCCTCACAGGAATAAGACAGAGATGAACAGTTACCCGAATAACATTGCTCTATATGTTCTATGAATTGTCATATTTTGTCCAATAGCAATTTGTTTTCCAACTACGAACTGATTCTTCCTAGAAAGTCAAAATAATGCAATTTCAAGACAACTCAACGTATATTGACCTTTCAATAAACTAACCAGGAGGAATCTTAAAATGAACCTGACAGTTTTTCTCACCTATGAGTGGGTATGTAAGGTAAAAGAAGCAGTTATTCAGTTAGAATTACCCAAATCATATTATGAATATATGTCCAACACATGCCTAATGTTCATGCGGAGCAGTTGCTACATATATAAATATTAATATCCTATCCTCTGTGCATTCTTTCATCTTGAGATCTGCTTGCAACCTTAACTTCTGATAGCTTTGAGACTGGATCTTTGTCTTTGTGTTTCCTGTGTCGTAAATAGTTACTTGAGATTGTTGAATAATGACAGGAAGACACGTGACTGACTAAATAACCACGAATGACATCGGTCACGTCATACTGCTGATGACGCTCTAAATGAGTTATTTGTTAGGGTTAACTATTTTTTCAGCGACAATATATCCCACTTTATCGCCCCTATTTGGTGTTTATCACAGGAAAGCCGTATATTCCTAAATATTAAAGGGACATCAAAGGGGACCAGATATAATGACCCTGATTACGTATCCGGTAGCCATACTCATTTGTCAACTTACAAATGTATGACTACTGCAGACGTCATAGCTGACATAAAAACATTACTATTTCCTTGAATTTTCCCACACCATTCTTGTAATATTAGCATCTCTCTATAGTAATAAGACTACCGCCTCAAATATATTACTATGCTTAAATAAAATACAGTGTAAGTGCATGCTTTTAGAGTTACTTCTCAAGCATCACATGTCTGATTGACCATTGGCGATTCTTAGTGGCAATATTTCGCAGACCATCCAAGAGTGGACCGTCTACTTCAGGCCGTCCATGATGTAGTTAGTATGAAGCGTGGCTTAATAATTCACTAAACTTCCTTTACCGAGTGGCATTACACGGCGTTGTAATACATTTTAATCATCACGCTTGATAAAACTATCTGATTCGAAAAGGCCCCATGAAATGAAGTATACTATGAGAGGTTGTATCCCGTGAAATTATCCATTCTCCATTTGTCACAGATAACCTTAGATGTTATGGCAAAATATACATTAATCAGTTTCCGGTATTTAAGAGTTTGTTTTAGATGTTATCCTAGAATGAGCACTGAAATTAAAACCGGTTATTTGGCGTCTTCAGTGGTTTAACCAGGAGCGCCGTTCATCATAGTTCAAAGTCATCTGAATTAGGATATCCACGTGGTTATATCTGAAGGGTGTTTCATCTTTGACTTCGCAGTCACCTGGCCCATATAGTCTACCATGTGTACACAAGTAGCCGTAGAACATCTATCATTATCATTACACCTTTTTGTTTCACTAATTTATAAGCATTCGTATATATGATGGCTAACTTGTATCCAGACAAATACAATTTTAATTTGTTAATTCTTTTCACGGTTTGCTCAATTCTTTCTTTTGTTTGTTTATTAAGAATGACAGTTTACCATAATAAACATTCAACATTCGATTATACGGTTGTTTTATTTAATAAATATATTCTTATCATTTTAATATGTACCTATCTAAGAGTGATATTATTATAAGTTAATTGTATAATAATATTACTATTCAACTTGAATTTCTCTAAAGAGCGTTACATTTAAGATAAGTAAAACAAGTTCTAAGCTCATATAATACATATATTTTGTAGATAAATACACTGTAAATAGGTAAATTTAAATAAATGCGTTTTAAGAATATTACAAAATATTTCATTAGTTGCTGCAAGAATAATGACATTTGGCAACCTGTTCCACAGCCTGCAAAACGATACTCGGAAAGAGTTCCCTACGTATCTTGACTTGTGGCTTATTCGTAGCGTCAAATTCAAACAGAACCCTATACATTTGGATCAGATCACTTAGAGACAGTAGTGGGGTTCCATTCATTCTTAGAAGAAATTATATATATATATATATATATATATATATATATATATATATATATATATATATAGTAATGATAGTATTAACCTGTTTCGGTTTTGTTAATAATGTTTACTCTGATATTTATTTAAAAGATATATTGGAATTACTAGGCAAGAGCAGTTTCAGCATCTGAAAAACGCAAATTGCTCAGCTTCGTTGACTGTCACAACACCTGACAGGGACATGTGGATAGCCTCAGACACAGGATTCGCCTCTACGATATCGATCTTCAATGACGTACTCTACTAGCTACACTAGGTGAAAATCCGGATAATATGCGACTGAAGTGAAAGAATATCCTTGCAAATATATTTCAAGCAAAAGTCACTACGAGGAAGCACATTTCGGATGTTTATACTTTGAATACGTTCTACTAGCAAATGAGTAAAGAGGGATAGAATTAATAGAGAATAAGATTTTGTGCTTCATATATTAGGTTAGTGTAACATATTCAGGAGATAAATCCTATCGTAATAGGCTCAGTCACGGTAAAAATAAATTAATGACGTTCTTTGATATTATTATTGTTGTCTGGTAGAAGGTCGAGAGGGAAACTCCAACCTAAGGCTGTGAGTAATCATTATACTGAGAATTCCCAATTCCTATCATAGTAGTCAGACTTTCTATGGCATTGTTTCCATGATGATGCTAAATATTTCATTTACGCATTATATCATATCTTATAAGATTGAAATGCCATTTATTCCGACTTCCATGAAAGTGGTCGAAGAGTTACATTTTTTAAATAATACTGTGTTGGTGATCAGAATTACATTAAGTTATTAAAGCTTCGAATCCCAATTTATTCAAGCGAATTTTGACACCGTGTTTGGAATTGTTAAATTAATTGATGTCTTTCTGATATTATGCACGTTATATTTCCTGGATATTAGACGCTTGTGTTTTATACACACGTATTTGTAGTGTATATCACACTTCCATGTTAAATTTCGTTGTTAAATATTTTGTGAGAGTAAGATAGATTATTGGTTCTAGTTTCTCTAAATTCTGCAACTAACTGACTATATGTTTTCTTGGAATTTTTTTAATTTGCCTTATTTCCGAAAATATATGGTTCTAAAACTTTCTTCTCTAGATAAAAAGTACTATGTATTTATCGTTACTGATATTTCGTGAATAAATAGCCTGTGGTTATATCAGGCAATGAGATGGTGACCATTAATCTGTGAATCAAATATTATAATATCGTGTATTTTGGCAACTTAATCCAAATGATGTAGTCTGAAGACAATTCACATTAAAAAAATATATATCAATTTAATATAATTTGAAAAGTTAAGATTATTCTTCGCTCAGCCTACCACTGGAATAATTCAGTTATTTATTAAAACATTATTTCATAAGCTGCTGAAATGTAAAGAACATATTTTGTCGATATATATATATATATATATATATATATATATATATATATATATATAATATATATATATACTTACACACATACACACAAGCTCACACACACACACACACACAATGTGAAGACTTACGTCATCTTACCCTATTTATTTTGTCTGTGTTCTGCCTTCAATCTCAGGTGTCAATATCCGATCACATAAAGCTGGCTTCAGCGAAGATCCAGACAGTGGGAACAAAGAGAACCCTGTAATTGGCTACCAGCTTCGTCGTTATGTGGCCGTGACGTGATATGATTACATTACGTTATCACGGTGTCAGTGATCATCGTCTAGCAGGCCCACTTCTGGAGCTTGAACGACTGAACAGTGGGCTGTGGCCTATGCCCAACATGCAGGGTAGGGAAAAGGAAACAAGATGTCATTTGCATATGATAGCAATGTAAGGAATCGGTGTTATATACCTAAATGTGTTACATGTTGGAACAAGTAATGGATGAACAGAGACACCATTCAACAGGTTGGAGGAGCCACAAAACTGAAGAGATATATAATGAACTATAATTACTAACACCATCCTGTGTTCAGGAATTGATGTTCCAAAACAGACATTTTTCCGTGATTGCTAACATTATCTGAAGATAAAGGTAAGAATATATATATATATATATATATATATATATATATATATATAGCAATTCACATTGCTATGATCGCATGACAGCTTAGTGATTTATTCAATACATTGTGTTAGATTTTCCTTGCCATAGTGTTTCCATATACCACTTTCCTATGTAGCATTCTCTGTAGCTCCAAATTTATTAATCTGCTAAAGGTGTTCATATAACAAGAAAAAGGAATAATTATCAGGCAATATATCATTATCCAAGACATGAAAATTAAACAAAAATATATGTGATGAAAAAGGGAGAATCTTTTGTTAATCTCTTAAAGCTTCTTTTGTACTGAATGTGGAAGAAATTGTCAAACGAAAAGCGGTTGTTATAGAAAACCCTATCATATATATTTCATACTGTGTTGACTTTATTATTCTCTTTTAACTAAAATTTGAAATCTTAAGACACAATTTGCTAAATGAAGTAATTTAAGTCAAATTATACTGGCATTTTGTAGTGGGGCGATTCTTCCTCTTCTACATAAACCTTTTCGTTCGTTTAATCAAACTTGTGTCAGATGCATATTTCACTTAATGTAGGTTTGTCCTGCAAAACATAATACAATGCTTATGCAAAGTCTTAATCATATCTCCACCTAAAATGTATTTAACAATGCGTGCTTTCTTTTTCATATGTAGTTTCCAGATATATTTATGCGTCACTCACAGTTAGAGAGAAAACGTTAAAGAGTTTCAATTTTGTCCTTTTAAAATGCTATTTAATAACAATAATAATAATTTTAGTTTATGAATACAATACACGGAGAATATTTTGGTTTAATCCCAATATATTTGTTAATAAAACCCCTATCCATTTTTCTTAATATAGATTTAATTTAATAATATTATTATCTCCCACAAATATTATATCATAATTAAAACTAGTTATATCCATCTAGTATGACCGTCTATTCTGTAAAAGCCCGTTAAAGGTGATAATTCAAAGAATTCATATTGATACTATCAACATTCTGCAACTATGATATAATTTACTATCTACTTGCCTCACTCACTCACTGCCTCAGTCAACAATACATTTACTCACTCAATCACACATTTGCGCGGTTGTTCACTCACTCACTATCTCAGACACTCACGTTCTCGCTCACTCACTCACCAACTCATAAAATATTAATATTATACCTAAGCAATTCGGTATACTTCAATCCCTTTGTCTCACTTATCCCAACATCATGTCATCATAACATTTACCAATTCTGATGTACCATTGTCTGGCATTACGATCGTTCATTTGTATTTACTGCATATACTATCATGTCACATCCTGCTGACTAGACAATATCAGTTGTTACGCCATCACCCGGACACATACAAAATCATAGCAAGGACTATTGTCGTTCGCTCAGCTGTACGAGCTTCGCTTCCCTTCTCAACAAAAAACCTTAATTAAATATATGCAAATCTACTTAGCTTGGGATTTAGGGTCACCATACACTGGGATTTGTTCCATATGGTACTAACAAGTGCAGGCAAAATAAGCACTTATTGCATGGGCAGATCATTCCTAAATCAATCCCTGTTCATTTTATATAACTATTATATTCAATTTCAACCAGCAAAATGTATCTCTCACTCTTTTCAATTTCTCCAAGTGCTTTGGTTTATATAAAGTACAGCTCCTGGAAGCTCTCAAATTGGCACACACACATACATACACACACACATACACACACACACCAATGCGAATGGATTGCATTAATTCGGTTATAAACTTTAGCAATTGAACTTGTTTTGCATAACTGAGAATCGAGATTAATATATATCGTTGTTTTGCAAATATAGTAAATTTGGGTTGAGACATTTTAGTTTTATAATATTTACGTTTTACTGGAGTTCTGCTTGGTACAACCATTTTCAGAACTTCAGGAACTGTTATATTTATTTTAAAATAATTATTTCAAACGGTTTGGCACACAATTACCAGATAGGAGTTTGACGTTACTATAGTCAGTGATAGCACTCTATTTATATTGTTCTAAATAACTATTTGGTTGAAGTATTTAAAAAAAAATTAATTTGTCTTGAAGCCATATTTCCTGTTCTAGAATACAACAACGCTAGAGTTACTGGATCACTCTTTTGGCAGAATTTAATATATCTTATCAACGTTCTTTGTTTAACTCGGTTGGTTTTAATGATTCCATAATATCAATCCAAAAGATGTCTTGCTTTAATCTATTATTTAAGGTCCTACCAGTCACAACCTGTGCTATGTATCTGTTTAATCGATACTAAACTATAACAACCGAGTGGTGTACGATTTTAACAGAGGACGAATGGAGTCCACTAAGTGCAGTTATAAATGCGTAAATAATTAATAATGTGAATTTGTTTCCCTATGAAATCGCATTTAATACCGCGAAACTTTCTTTAATAATTTTGGTCTTCCAGAGAGACTTCCGGTCTATAACCTGAATGAGAGAATGGCGTTTCTCCAGCCATTGCCGAAAATCAATTATTTAACTACACCGCTGTAGTTATTTTTTCCACCCTTACCTTTCCTTGTTATTACCTTTGCACTTTCTTATATGATATCTAAGAAGATGCTTTACTTACAGGCTAAAGGTAGTCCGGGACAGGAAATTCGTCTCTAAAAATAGGTGTCTGTTTCCACTTTAAACGGAGCGGTTCCATTATCACTTAAATACCTAATCTAGAACCCGAGCAGTTGCACCCACGCACACGCACACACATGCGCGTGCTCGAGTGCGTGAATTTACATATCGGTTTGTATGAGAACAGACAAACATCACAAAGATGATGACCAATACAAACAATTATACAAGGTTGTAAGCAATACTCTGTAGACTTATCACATACCTTCTTTACAAAATAAATATCAATAAAGATACAGTTGTTGTTGTGGTTGCGTCAACTAATGACCTTTATCACTGACTGATTGATTGATTTGTTCAAACGAGGAGAACAGCCGAGAAAAACAACCCCAAAATATTGGTGTTAATAATCTGAACCTTGACCTCGAAATATGACGTGGAGTCAACGGTGATTATCTATCTATCTGTCCCTCTATCTATCGATCTATACACCTATATATATATATATATATATATATATATATATATATATATATATATGTGTGTGTGTGTGTGTGTGTGTGTGCTTGTGTGTGTGTGCGTGTGTGTATGTGTGTGAGTATGTGTATTGGTGTGTGTTTGTATTAATGTGTATGTGTTTGTGTGTGTCTATGCGTGTGGATGTGTATGTGTAATAATAATGTATTATTCGTATATGTTCATTATTTATGTAATTGATCAAATGTTCTGATCAACAGCCTATCTCTGGTTAAAGTCACCGAGACGCAAATATATAAACATATTTGTTTGGAAATATCGACATCCCGAAAAATAACTGGAGATTATTGAAACTGAGAAAACTGATAGTTATCTAAGAAAAATTTACTAAAGTTATCTTTCTGTAATATTATATATAAGACTGGAAGTTGTTGCAATCATTGTTGATGACAAATCTAATGATACCAAGTCTGTTATGCTATTATCTTAATTACTGCCATCAAGGCCAAACTGATGATGATTTATTTTGTCATTATGAGCTCCCCTGGGTATATTGCTTTTATGTATATATGTCACCCAAAAATGGAAATCCCATATACAGTAAATAGGACATAATTTTACATTAGGGTCAAGACATATTACCACATCGGACAAATTAGACCATTACGCCTTGTGGTATGGTAATATAGGGAAACATTGTATCTCACAGCTAAATGGATTGATTTAACGAAAAAAAGGTCATATACTTCATCATATGGCTATCATTCTAGATGTGGGGGCGCCTCCATGGTCTAACTGGTTGCGCGTTGGCTCACCTATTACTAGTACCTGAGTTCGAATCTCGGAACGGGCATATCTGAAGGGTGTTTCATTTTGTAATTTGCTTCATTACGTTTCGAGATCGTTCGGCCTATTTAGCCTACCATATGCACAACGGTGGTCGTAAAACATCACTAATCAATCATTCGTGGTGTATGAATACATATTGTCCTATAAATATTACGAATATGAATTAACTAAATCAATCTAATATGTGGGAGTAGAGAAATAAAAATGTCTAGAATGTTTACATTCCAACTGCAACAAATTGACTAGTGACATTTAAGATATACCATTTGTTGGTATTTTTCGTCTTCTTGATTTCCAGTAATTATGTGTGAGTGATATATATATATATATATATATATATATATATATATATATATATATATATATATATATAAAGCCTTCTCATTCTGTTATTATTAATAATACGAATATTTATTATAATTATTATGACAAAGCTGTCAATTACATTGTGGTTCTGTAATGATTGCCGATTTTCAAGAGAAACAGATTCATTTCCTATTTAAATTGTAGTCTAAATGGATATGACGACCCCATAGGTGATGTAACGAAATGACACAATTACACAGATATCTGACCCAGAAAGGTTCCCTGTAACCCCCGTATTATTTGTTCTATGAAGAAACAATAATTTGATGGATGGGCCATTAAGGCTAGACTCCTAATGGGAACAGTTTGCTAGATCACAAGACTCGTGTCCATGTTCTGCGTCCCTAAGTAGGAAACTAATTTACTGACGAATAAGACACGTACATGCTATGAATAATGGCAGAGTAGCCCATCATTTGGTGGCTGTAACTGTAAATAATTTTTTTTAATACAATTTAATATTCATGCTTATAAAAGTAAAAAGAAGTATTTTATCAGATTATTGGTTTTGGTGTACATTTTACATATGATAGCACTTTCTCAAGACAAATCCTAGCGTAATAGGATCAGATTTAGCATAGAAAACTAATACGGATTTTCACTTATCAATCTAGCCTTGCAGGCTGTCTATAGACATATTTCCACTAGGCCGAAGGGTGATTATACTCAGAATAGACACTTTCCGCAGCGCATGCGCAGTCCACATCTACTGTGGTTTGAGGATCAATGAAGCCATGTGGTAGCATGGAACAAGAAGTGTAATTTACTAATTGTTTGTAAATTTACGTTTTGGTTGATTGACAGAACTAAATCGTTCTTGTAGCAGTTTCATTGTTATTCAATATAAGGTAGAATTAGTTTTACTAATAGATAAGATTATTTGTATGGGGAAAGTTGACAGTTTATTTTTGCTTGCAAAATTACATGTTATTGAAAATAAATCATCAAGTTGGGAACTGTAATAGACATGTTATCAACATCTGAAACATATTGTGATCTCCGCGATCTAACGATTGGTAGATAAATGTTTATCATATGGTTCAGCGAGCCCGATGAAACGCGACCCGCAAAAGGGCGTTCGCTAGGTGGCGCAGTCGTCGTGAAAATTGTCTATTGCCTTTCAGTTTCATTCTACCAGTGGCTTCTCCGGTGTAATCAACTGTCCCGAAAGATGACTTTTATTTTTTATACTTTCAATTTGTAACTATGATATAACTTAAAGATAAGTGACTCAGAATTATTATGTTTTATTCCATTTTCCCAAAATTAGGAATTGTCATAGCCACGAAATGTCGGTTTTCCTCTAGCATGGCGCATAACATATGACGCGACTACATATAATTATGTGTCACACAGTCAGACTTGTTGTTTTGCCTTTTCATCTTCAGCATGTAGCCTGAACCTCAGAATGGTTTCATTTTTTAGAAATACAAATATTTAGCCGGAAGCGATTAAAATCTATTTCCTATCTAATTTACGGTGACGAGTACCTTCTATTGGAGCCATCTTGGTTGCGTTGTGTCAGCGGGTATCCACTCGGACCATGGTATCGATTGAAGTGAGACCTATCGGCACGGTGATTAAAATTGGCTCTATTGTTCTGGGTTCGGGTGTTTCTCATAACATTACCGTTATGACTGCCAGGTTGATCCCTTCTCCTGATATAAGGACGGGTATTGTGCTTTGTCTGCAAATAATAATCCGGATTTCCATAGCAGCTTGACTACCATGCCTATTATCACTAAGATAAGGATGTTTCAGCCGTCAAATAAAGTAATAAAATAACTCTTTATCTTCTTCTTCATCTTCTTCACACACACGCGCGCATGGACACACACACACACACACACATACACACACTCGAACGCACGCACTAGCATACATACTCAGACACATTCACACACATACAAACACGCACGCACGCACGCACACAAACATACACACACACAAACACATAAACACACACTCTCCTTCTCTCTATCTCTCAGGCTCTCTCTCCTCCTCTCTCTCTCTCTCTCTATATATATATATATATATATATATATATATATATATATATATATATATTCAGTAAAATAACTAGGGTATAACCAAATAGTAACATAGTTCGAAGTGGTTAGCTGCTCTTGCCAAAAGTCCTTCACTTCCATTTTAAAGAAACTGGGATATAACGAAATTTATACAACGAAAACTTGTTTAATTCGAAGTGAATTTTCGGTCACAGCATTAAATCAATATCAATTGCTTTAGTTATAATGACATATGATGTGTAAAATTTCAATGATCAGTCATTCCAACAACCGTTATGATCATTGCATAAAGGCAACAACCAATATGAAAATGACAGTCAAATTTAATTGCATTGTTTTGACGAGCAATTATATTATTAAATTGGAGTTCGAGCGGATGCTGAGCAGATATTGACACCTGTCATTTAAAAGGTTATTGTGGCGTATGATTAACTACTAACATTGGAATGGGGTGCCATCCTGTTTTAAATACAGACAATTTTCTATCAGTAACCAAATATCGCAGTGGCTAGTTAGTAAAGTTAGCAACGGTATAATTACAAGAAACAGTGTTTTATAATAGGTTTATGTTTGTAAATTCATTAAGAAGAATGTTAAAATATAAGATGAAATTAATTGTTATTTTTTATTCATGCTAAGAGCCTATTCTCCACGTCTTACATTCATGTCAAAAGACCAGGTAATACACTTAATAAAACACGGTATTTACACCAATTATTGCTTGTGCGTCGGTAAATGATATTTCATATATAAATAGCACCTAGATTTGCAGACTGGGATAATTCGAAGTACCTTTATAACGAAATTAATTATCTGTCCACTTGAATTCCGTTATTGCCAACTTTCGGTATATATATATATATATATATATATATATATATATATATATATATATATATATATATATATATAATATAATTAATTATATTAATAGTAGAGCTTTCATTTAAAAGTCTTTCAGCTTCTTGTATGTTTTCCTAAAGGGGAATACAATACATTATAAACACATGAATTAGTTAAGACACAATTTGTGGTTTTATAGCATAAATACTAAGGTAACATATTCCCCACACGATTGGATATCTCTTTTACAATTCATAATCTGGTGTGTAAAGATATCGAAAACGAATATCACAGTACTCTAAGTGATGCTTTAAGCATCGTATTTCCATTATGTGAGCTCAGATCATTTTCAAATTGACATAGTTGACAATCTGTACTATTTGTTTTCTATATTTGGTTTAAGAAATATTGCAAGAACATTTACTAGCTCCAAGCTAATAAATATATTAAGTGGAAATCTATTCACCATTGCGGTAAATAGTAAGTAAACAACACTGGGACACCACCTTTCGATATTAGTTTGTACAAAATTGGTCTGAAGCATCTTATCTTTAAATAAGGGTTTTATATCACACAGGTAAGCCTAAGTAATTATAATGACCTACCATGTATTTAATTTCCCTTTCTTTTTAATATTATTTATCATATACCTACATATATCCCAAATTGAACTCTGTGCATGTATCGTGATGTTTTTGGAGGGACTTTTGCAAAACAAAATAACTTGAAACCCTTCAGTTGAACAATGTCGATCATAACATTTTATGATTAAATATATTTTGTTTATATATCTATGCTATTCTCTTCTTTAAACGGATGCTGAGTTGTTGATTTTAACTGTCATTTAATACATTTTAAAAAGGTTGTTGTGATTGCAGTTTGGGGTATACAAACCATTGATCCTTCAATTCTTTGTTCATACAGCTACAGCTAAACTATTGTGATCCCACGTTGTTGGATTGTTTTATTTTGTTACCTAGTTGAGTAGGAGTGCGATGGTAATGTCTGAAACTAAAATAACTATTATTTAGATAATAGAACGTTAACTTATATATTCTACATTTTACATCGCATAGTAATATACTACAATTATTGACATGAAATAAATCGTAATTTATATTTTCTTTTGCAATTTCTATTGATTCAGGAAAATATTTATATACAACCTAAGGTATAAATTTTGTTTAGAATGCACAATTCAGTTTAATTACTTGTTTTTTTATATACTATTTATAATTTAATAATTATGGGTGTTTTCAAGCTAGTACAATTATCACATAAGTACTATTTCATATTCACTTCAACCAATCATTTATTACTTCCTAATATATGCCTTATATATTATATTTTAATATGTACTAAATATTAGATTCTATAATATGCATGTATATACTATGTTTTGAATTTGAAATGTGCGGCAGACATAAATAAAGTTTCCCTCGTAACAGTTAAATTTGTAATTAATTGCTTTAAGACATTCTTTTTCACCTCATTCAATGTCTGATATGTGTACCTGAGATATACTAACTATTTTATATTAGATAATGCGGTTTGTTTGTTTATTTCTTGTACGGGTTATAATATTATTACATGTGCATCATTTGTTAAGTTATCTCAGTTCATAATATAAGGCTAGCATACGCAATACATGACTGGCTAATGCAGTGACTTCAATAACTCTTGTTGTTTAGCTATTTTATTTTCTGATTATTGATTGTTGGAAATTTAACATTTACTTTCACAATTACTCTAAGGTCTTATGAACTTATAATGTGGTGACTTCGTCATCTATTGAGAATAGGGAATATCATAGAGGCGCATATAGACAGACGAACAATTAAGGAGATGAATAGGCAGAGGGAAATAAGATATTCATGTTAACGAATGACTATTTTTTCATTGTGGTTATTTACATTATAATAAACAGCGATATGTCTTTACAATAGCCGTGTTGTTTTTATATGAAGAACATATTCTTCTGTTAATGTATTATTAGTTTGATTATTCAACGTTTTTCCTTTTTCCTAGTGAATGCAAGCCCGCGCGATTTATGTAATTCAATATCCCTGCTCGTTTTTAGTACATCAGCATTTGTCCATCCTCAAATTATTACTATTTGGAGTCTGAGTTGATAGGGGGATACGTATTCCTATATTCTATTGTACTCATTCCGTTTCCTTTTCGTCGCCAACCATTCTCTCTTTTGAAATTTCTACTCTAGCAATATATGTTACCGTTTGCATTCCATTGTTATCGACTAAACTAAACTGCCGTTTATGCTGAGCTATTACAAAGAAGAGAATAAACAAGTAGCAATACATAATTACTGAAAAGGTGAACTTTACTGAGGCCTGATTAGATCTCAGTCAATAGTAGTATATGCATCACAACATCTCCAGATTTATTGTCCCGAATCTGCTGCTCTGCAACATCCTCATCTAAAGTTTGAATATGTGAAAAACGCAGAGTATTTTCAAATTTTAATTATAATCATATATTTATCAAACGAGTATATTTCTAGAACTATAAATAACAACAGGGTATATGTTAGGGTGAACTAAATGTACCACCGTTATATGTAACCCAGAACACTTTACATTAGTTTATTATGATAATGGTATCTTTAACGAATGGTGACTGATACATGAGAGACATGGTAGGTGTCTGATATGTCTATTTGACAGACTGGCCTCTCTCTCTCTCTAGTAAATTCCGTTCATTCTGGATACTGAGATCGAATGTTGTGATTGTTATGGGTTTTATGTTGAGTAGACATGGATACTAGAAATAAGTATTTACGTTCCGCGAATCTAAACAATAGTACTCATGTTAAACGTATTAATCTGATGATCGTTTCATCAGCTGATATGAAGGAGACAAAGTTACCATTGTGTTACCAGTTAGTTAGTCGATTGTTCATGTGCATTATCAGTACATAACCAGTTAGTTTACTTGTTGTATTTGCTATCTAAGTGTATGTTTTGAACATTAATGGGGAAGGACAGCTATATATTCCAAAATGTAGATAGTCGATTTGCCTTTAAAATTAAATGTATGCTGATAGTTATTTGTAAAAAGCAAAAAAAACAAGAAAAAAATAATAATAATAATTGACATAACATATAAATATATATATATATATATATATTTTTTTTTTATATATATATATATATATATATATATATATATATATATATATATATATATACAATTTAATTTTTTTGCCCATCTGTTTCTTAAGTAAATCAATTTCACTATATATTGGCGCATTCACAAACATAATCCGTTGTCCATAAATGCACGTGCTGTTCTTAAATTGGATAATATTGAGATTGACTACCATATAAAAGTTACATTCATCAAGTTGACTAAATAAACAGCAGTAGACAGTCCATAAGGAAAAGACAGGAAGACGTCCACCCACGAACCAGAGATAAGTTAAGATATATATCCCTATCCCGATGAGAAATCTTTACTTGATTACCTCAGGTTCTAGAGTGCAGTAAGGTGCACCAGATGAGCTGAGATTAGGTAGAACAGTTAGGTGACGCGTTATTGAACAATATTTGATGAGCTATTTGAAGAAGATGGCATGTTCGTGTTATGTGCACCTTATGCGATTTACATTCATCAGAGCATGATATTGTTTGGGTAAATTGAGAATATTTTGTTATAAAAATCATTATATACCCTTTCTATAGTTCTCTGATGGTCTACCATGATCTACACTTTATACTTTGTGGGGTTACGTTCAAATGGCAGTTATGCTAATTTTAGAGAAAGGGGTTCATTTAGTGTATTTCTCTGGGAGTGGGGGGAATTATAACCACGCGTTAATAGCAAAAACAAAGATAATAATACATTTTCTGCCTATAACAGTCTGATGATTGATGATTGGTCTTTTACGGCCACTTTTGTGCACATGGTAGGCTAAATGGGCCGAGCGACCTCCAAAGGTAATGAGGCGATGTCATAGACGAAATAACCTTCAGATATGCCTACGCCGAGATAAGGATACTGATGTTATAACTGATGTTTTATATATATATATATGATGGTGTGTGTGTGTGTGTGTGCGTGTGTGTGTGTGTGTGTGTGTGTGCGTGTGCGTGTGCGTGTGCGTGCGGGCTTGTGCGTCGGTGTATGTGCTATTTATGTTCTAATGAATGTTTATAATATGGCCCATGGTTTATTAATTTAATAATTAATTACCTTTGTTCTCCCTTTTTTTTCTTGTTTTCAACAATTGTAATCCTTTTCAAAATATCTAACTTACTGTCAATACAGATTGGGATTTCCCTCAGAAGTACGGGGCGCCTCCGTGGTCTAGCGGTAGCGTGTTGGACCACAGATCACTACCACGGTGTTCGAATACCGGCGTGGGCATATCTGAAGGTTGTTTCGTCTTTCGCTTCGTCTCATTATCTTTGGAGGTCGCTCGGCCCATTTAGCTTACCTTGTGCACAAAAGTGGCCGTAAAACACCAATCATCATCATCATCATCGTCCCTCAGAAGTACTCATTGTTATAAATATTAGTAGTTCCACATTTAGTTGCAATTGGGGGGGGGGTAATTTCTCTTCCAGTCCCAAGTGTTTCTCTCATCGGGTGGACGAAATATTTTCAAACAAAGGATTTAAAAGATTTTGGGGGCTTAGACAAATTGCTGAGATCCGTTTCTTTGCACGCTGTGATGATAGAGTTTGATCTGTGATAACCCATGTAAGTACCACGTGCTGCGGAATCGGATACTGTGATTAGCTGAAACCCATGGACTTTCTGCCATCATTGTATCAGTGCACACTACGGAAGAAGAACGTGCCATTTAAAAAAGGCGAAATAAACCGCGTCCAAACCGAAAAACTGTGAACCGCGATTAATCGTCGTATCCCTAGTTGCTATATCGACAGGTATTCAAATCTCAACATTTTCGCCTTTGTACCATTTCTTGGTCGTGCTTCCCTTTTGTTAACTCCATATCATAATACTATATTATTACTTGTTAGTTTTGGATGCAATTTTATCGTACGAATTATAACTTTTATTCTAAAGGTTTTACCTCTTTATCATGGCTTGGAACTCATATTTTTTTACGTTTATATGCTTTAAAAAGCTATAAATTCCAGCTCCATTTTTCACTTTCCATGAAGTTCACCTTTCAGGTGTATGTTATTAACGCACAAATAAATATTACATCATCAATAAAAGGGAACTTGACGTAAGGTGGGAAGATAAGGGAGAGGATTAATCGATAGTAGCACAGCTATGGATTCTGTCCACCGATATATCCAGTATTGTGTTCTACACCGGCTGTCTTGCAACAAAACAACATATTTCTTGGGACGCATCATAATCTATTAGAAATATTTCATCCGAAAATTACAATTTTATGTTCAATAACTTAATATCATTTGCAAAAATTAAATAATACTCGATATGGTGGCATTCATCAATATCAAATTCCTAATTGTTTGCTAATAATTATATTATCTTCGTTATCCTTCACATATTGTATCGCTTTTGATAAATTAGTAGATTAAAATATGATCATTACTAAACCTTCTACAGGACAATGAATTGAGATGTTTAAAACAATTGTTAACTTTTTATTTATAAAATGAAACAAGAGGCATCCATTACTAGAAAATAAATGTCATTAATTGTATAAAGTGGTTTTACCGATTGATTTCCGAAACTGTCAGAAATATATTTAAGCTATGAAATCATTTAATATGTCCCCTCTGATTCCCGCTTAAGAATTTGCCCGCCATTTCTTCAGGGGTAAAAGGTGACCAAAGACGAGCGACGAAACATTACGGGCAAATGGCCACTGAAAATGTAATGTGACAGACATAGGTTTAAATTTGTTAGATCTTGGGAAACGAGACATGAGACAGACATGGTAGATCTCAAACATGGTCGTCTCACTAACAGTTGGCGCATCCAATGAATGTTCTTCATGCCGATTACTGAGGATTGCGCTGATAGCATTTGGACGTTCGGATGACATCTGTTGCCTCAATCGTTGTTCGGATTACAAGGATGTAGGCGGATATCGCTTTGCATAGATGTGTTTATATGACCATGAGTAAACTAAACTGATATGACATTGAAACAGGTTATCAACTTTCTGCCAGACCGTTAGCGACTGAGTCATTTATACAAACGGTTAGTTGGTCATTCAATCAAGTAAGTCTACTATTTAAGTGACTTAAAATCGGTATTCCAAAGTCTTGGAAATATTCAATATGTTCCGATTCAGTGTTTTCCTCAACCCATTTAGATGATGTTTGCGACATTCAGGCTATTTAATAGGCCTTTAGGAAATACGAGGTAGGTGTCCCTCTGCCAATTATCTGAACTGATGCCAATACTAAGTATTTCTTAGATTACGTTAATGATAATAAATCACTCCCTTAACCAAAGTTATACCCCATTTAGCCAGTAATATTCAGACAGAGAGTCATAAAACAAGAACATTTATATCGACTTTCTTCCGTGTAGATGACTATGGATATTACAAATCCGTAGTTGCCTTATTAGCTTAGCCTTCCCATAATATACGATTACAGCGATATGGGTCATACTCACATAATGTAGGCTTCATCTTTCTTTGATGTCTCCTTTCTAATTAAAGGGGTAAGAAGTTACAGCCAATCGAACGCGGGAAGATCGTAGATGCCCAATAGCAGTGATATCCTCCGCAATAGATATGTGTCAGATGTTAGTAAGTAATACTCCACTTCTCTTCTGCAAGTGCGTGTGTTTTGTTTTATTAGTTTCGAATAAGTCACTGGCACAGAAAATGTCTAATCGGCAATTCAAAGTGATGACGATTAATTAAGAAACTGAATCGACTACAGAGACCACCATTCTCCCTATCCTTTCTTTGTTTATATTTTAGTGATCAAGATTTTATTATAATTGTTAGATAATAGTCAGCAATAACACAAAATGTACTCCGTTCATTTATCAATTAATCATTTAACTAGGCTTAAGGTATTCTCAGACACAAACTCTAAATTAATTCAAATTTGTTTTTTTAAATTTTACAAAAAATGTTTTTTGGGGAAAAAAAAAGGACCAAAAAAAATTTTAAAAAGGGCCAAAATTTTTAAAAAAACAATTCCCAAATTAAAAAAAAACTTTGGGTTTTTTAAAAAAAAAACAATAATTTTAAAAAAAAATTTTTTTTTAAAAAAGGCCGAATTTTTAAACAAAAACAAAAAGTTTGGTGGGCCCCATTTAAAAAAAATTTTTTCCCCCGCCCCCCCGGAAACATACCAAAATTAAAAAATTTAACACCAAAAAACGGGGAAGCTTTTTGCAAAAAAAACCCTAAAAAAATTAAATTTTCCCAAAAACAAAAAAGGCCAAATAAAAAACCCCCTAACCCACACGCATACGCATAAACACATCATAACCATATGCAGACACACAAAAACACACACACACAAACATACACACACACACACGCATCGATGGATAATTGGATCGGTGGATGACCTGATGCAAAGACGAATGTATATAACTGACAGATGGTTGTATGAATCAATGAAGACATAGGTGGAAGGCTGGATTGATGAAAGGATAGATTGATGGTTAGATGAATAATTTGATTGAGGCATAGGTGGATGATGAGTGAGTGAATGAATGCATGGATGGATTCATGGTAAGATCACGTGATGGATTGATGATAAAAGAAGCGTTTGGTAAGTTTCAAGTGTATTCTATACACTGAAGCGTACTCGATAGCTAACTCTTGAAAGATAACTAAGAAGAAACGGTATCGAACAAACTGTTAATGTAAAGGTATGCACCATGATGTTTTAAGCAGATGTACACACATCCTTCGGTACACTAAATTACTTACAGTGCTAATTAATACAATTAGCTTCTGTAAACAAGAACGTGGATTGCAAAATACTATATATATATATATATATATATATATATATATATATATATATATATATATATATATATATATATATCGATTACTCTGTTAATAAGAATAAATATATATATATATATATATATATATATATATATATATATATATATATATATATATATATATATTATATATATATATATATATATATATATATATATATATATTATTTTTATATTAAAATAAAACTAAAACTTTATACTATTATATATATTATTATATATATTATAAAATTATTATTATAATATTATATATATATATATATATAAAAATAAAAATAAAATATTTTTCAATTACTCTATAATAATAAAATAAATATATATAAAAATTTATTTATTTATATATATTATATATATATATTATAAAAATAAAATTAAAAATTTTATATATATATTTTATATATAAAATTATTTCTAAAAAACAAAACAACAACTTCTATACTATTATCTCCCATAACTGCAACTACTTATAATATTTCTACTTTTATTACTAGTAATATTCTTATAACTACTTAGACCTAGTAGTACCATTACTAATAGTTGTGGTAATGTCATTGCTACTTAAACCGTTAGTTATACTATAATTAGTACTGTTATGCTAGTTATCACAACTACTACAATAACTACTACTACTACTAGTCCCAATTCTAATATTATTCTTAATTTTACTACAACTACTACTAATACTACTACAACTAGTACTTCTACTATTTCTACAGATACTATTATTTGATTTTTCTCCCAAATGTTTTATCGTGTAGCGTATTGATCCACTGGCTGATGACTTAACTACCTGGAAATAAAAGGCTCATTAGTGTTAGCTATCAGATTACGACTTATTCCTTGGATGTGTTTGTCTCTAAATTTCACTTTTCATCACCAAAGTATTGTTTTACCTCTTGCTATTACTTATCGGTTTATCCGACTATGTATTATAGTCCATCAAGGATATTATGATTTGTACGAGATAACGAGTCCTATTTCATTTCACTGCTACGCCTTATATATCTGTACACCATGTCTCGTTATCCATTCATCAAGAAGTACAAACGTTCTCTCTGCAGTGATGAGTCTTTAGTGGCATATCTAAGGGTTACCTTAAGTGGCATCCAGAAGACTCATGTGCAAGATTTGCGAACTAGACAAAAAATTGTTGATGATGGTTAGCATGAGTGAAATCAAGTCCATAATAATGATAATAATAACTATGCAATTTGTATCTAATTTAATAATTAGCTCTGATACAATGCTCACGATGAGATGCGCGAGTAACCAGAGAGTAGCTGAGTAAAGAAATGGATTTATTATGTAAGGAATTTACGAGTGAATTGAAGATGATCACTTAAATATGCTAAGAGACAATCTATCCGGCATATATTTTGATGAGCTAGGTATTATTATTAGCTGTGATTAGATATTAGGTTCCGATTTATAATTTGCACGCTGATTCTTTGGCGAAAGATGACCAACTGTCGGCGATAATTAGAGCAAAGTCTCAATAACACACTTAATTATATTGGTATATCATTAATACATTATATGGCTTACATTACCACAAGCTCCCTACTAGGGTAAGCTAAGAACTACGGTAAGACATATGATAGCTGGCATTTTATATTAGTCAAATGTGATACATACCTTTATATTAAAGTATGCATAAGATATACAGGATAACTCCTGTCAATATCATTTATGCTGAATACTGAGAATGGTTTCACCTCAGGATGGCACCGGCTACTGTATTTATTATTCCGATTGGGGGGTGTCTAGGGAATATCACTGAGATTACAGGTGACAATGAAAGCATTACAACAATACATTCAGCCGGTCAGTGAGGAACCATTTACAATGCCATCAGCAATAATTAAGGACAGCCAGTCAGCTTGTAAACTGTTTTAGTCAACTGAAAATATAATTAATAGTCACTATTTAGAGCAATTTCTCACTGTTTTAACTATAGCTTTAGCTTCCAGAAAAAAAGATATAACATATAGAGTGCAGGTTATTTGAACGTCTTCAGTTACTTATACCTTCTAATATTAACTTCTTATCTTTAACATGTTATACATATTTTCAATTAAATGGGATATCTCCCATGTCTAATTATTGCGGTGTGAAGCGTTGTAGGATCCATACACTAAGGTAACAATTACTGCAATGCTCTGTTTAGAGTATATTTTTCGTCTTTTGATTACTTTCTTATATTGAGAGATACCTCATGTCTTTTAGGCAACAACGTAGGCATAGGTGGAGATAAAAAACAGCAAATCCCCCAATCTAGTTAACAAAATAAAATTAAAACAACAAATATGTTTTGTTGGATTAGGCTACCCAACTTACAAGATTTTAACGGTAGTAGTCTAAATAGTCTGCACAAACATAGCCATATATACTAAATATATAATGGGAAATAATATGATTCATCTATCCGTGTGATATACTAAACTACAACGTAGGCCAAATATATATTGAAAGGTATCATTAAAAGGCACAGAGCGTATTATTATTGTATACGTTGAATAGTTCTGAATTGGATAAAGAATAACCCGTCTTTAACTCTAGACTGATTGAATACAGGAGCAAGGCTTATTAAGGAAGGCATAGAGCATAACCAACCCCATGACAATTAACACCCAGATTATCGCCGCGGTCACACCCCGTGAACTGTTCTCTCAAAGGTGTACAGATAAATTGCTAACCCATTTGATGAAGGACGCAGACCTGCACTAATTATGCTTGATGTATCTGGAACCTTTGAAGTAAACGATTTTAGTGAGAAGAGTAATACCTAACCAGCTGACGTCAGTGTGTTCTTGTCATGGATAACATATTTGGATGGAAGATCAATTTGGGCGTACCACAATTTTTCATGAAATAATAATTGTATATATATATATATATATATATATATATATATATATATATATATATATATATATATATTAAACTGGTTGATATTACTTATCATAAAATATATTTTAATATGTGCTAATAACATTCCAGGTGTGTATATATTTCATATAAACGTATCATCCTCTTTATTCCGCTTATGGATTTTATCGGGAATTGACTGGGATTTCATATAAATTGATTTGTATAGCAAAACTCAAGATCTAGACTAGACATAACAAAGTTGAAAAGAGCCACATGATTCTGGTATTAAAAATAGCAGGTATAACTTTTCTGAGAGGTAGTATGGCTTCATCATAAAATGTTTATTACATAAGGGTGTTTCCCTGAAAATCGGCAAATATCGTGCGGATTAAAACAACAAACCTCAAATTAGCTGCTGCAGCAAATACTATAATGTCATCTGCAATTATTATTATATTCGTGATCATATAACACATATTGCACATATTGCAATGAAGTAACAAAATATCAATCAGTTGGTTCAAATAATGATCATTGTAGATCACGCCTGTTGTTACAAAGATTTATGTTCAGATAAGTATCTAATTAAGATTTGCTTAAATTCCAAACAATAATACCTTAAAAATGTTACGTATACTTTATCAATCAGTTACTCATTCCAGTTTATTCGTAATATAACTCCATTAAACAATTATTTAAGTCTGACTTAAGTGTTATTCAAACTAATGATTTACACTGATAGTCTATGTGAAAAGCATAAAGCTGCTAGATACATAGAAAATGACCATTCCGTTTCAATGTGAATGCTTGGTTATTTATGTAAAGATATTATTTCTCATATGGCATCAATAATAAAAATGTTTCATTTATTAATAGTTACTGTACATTATTCAGTAGATTTCTGATATACTGACTATCATTTTATAAATATGATCACCTTGAAATACGTGTACATGTACATACCATTTTAATACGATACTTCTATCCTAACTACTATTGTTGGCATGATGATGATCATCATCAATAAGTAATTATTGTTCTAATTCATCCTCATTTATGTGATCACATGTCTTCATGTTACAAGCTTCGATACATTTCCATCCATTAGTCAGACACTTATATGTTGTCACGACACAGCTTCGCTTCCAATTGCAGAAAATAAATTCGACAAATGCCTCTGGAGCCTGCGCCCCAGTCATTCAATTAATCTATATTTACATTCTTCAATCTGAACTATCATTATCGGCATGTTATTTCGTTCGAGGATATCAGTATGGGATGCATACATATGTCACGCAAATTGAAGTTGAATAGTAGTTGAATAGTTTAATAGTCACTGACCAATTCTTTTCTAGATGACTATCGAAGAGTTTCATCAAGTGTACCTCAGCCACTAAAATAGCTAACGAGTTGTCATTCCTCACTTGGAAATTTGTGGATTTTACATCCTTTTAGAATGACACACACGGAAACATGATATATGTATGTTCTGCAGTGATGATAGCTGAAAGCAGTTGACCTGTCAGATGCTTGACGTGTAGGTGAATTCTAGTATCAGCTTCTTCCTGTACACTTTTCAACTCATTTAAATCAATTTTCTGATCAGCTTCATCTTACTCACCCTACATGAGAATATACGCTTTGTCACCACATCACACCAGTACTAGTACTACCCTGAAATAATCGTTGCACATACTCTAGCAGCTGATCAATTATTCAAATGTCATACTCCCCCCTTTCAGCAAAATACGCATATCATTGATGATGAAAGCTGATGGACAAGAAATGATTCATGCCTCGTTTGTCTCATTGATTATGTTGTCACAGCTGACTGGCTATCACGGGAGTTGCGCAATTGGAAGTTCCATCACATCATTCATAACAAGCTTTCTGCTTGAATAACCTGAACGCATGTGGTCAAAGAGATTGAGCTTACATTTCAAGAATTTTATTTTGTGACCTTTTTATTAGCCTGGTCTTCATGTTTTCAAAAGATCCTGCTTAATTCTTGATATACGTTTAAAAGAATGTTAGATATCTCACTCCAAATGAAGCTCTTGGAACTCTTGCAAAATACAAGACGAATCTAGACATTAAGAAAACGACCAACATTTTACTCTTTGTACGTCATATGTTTCGTAACAAGCAAGGCATACGAGTGTTGATATAATTACTTGTGATGTTCAGTGAGAAGGAATCATACTTACCTGTTGTATATGTGACCTTGTTGATAATTTATTCAAAGGTTTGATCTAGTGGAATCGTAATCAATACCCCACAAGGTAGCAGTACTGGGCCATTTAATCAACCACGGAGATCAAATTGCATATGGTTTGAAATGTGCACATCCAGAGTACAACCTTTTTATACATTTCTTCATGCTTCTGTGTTATTTCAGCAATATCCAGGGCCTTCATAATTTTGAAGACAATGTTCAGTTTCTCACCAATATGCATATGTGGTGAGAGTGTCGTAATTCCCTATTACAATCAGGTGGTTTAGTTATTGGTGGAACTTGTATGATCCGTAGATTGTATTCTGGTACTTCTTTTGACACTGGTGTGATGTTTCGAGATTTCTTCACAGGAAGGTCAAGTTAATTTTGCGATTGTGGAGGAGTGGCTACCTGTAAACAGAATATCCATGAACAATAGGATATCTTAAGGCTTGATTTTGTATGCACTTACTTGATCACACTTTGGTGACCAAAGCATTCATATTGTATTTTTAACTATCTGATCATTTTAGTACATTTCGGCTTATCTCATAATTCATGTTTTGAAACACAACGTAGTTAATAGCTAGATTGTTTGGACAGATAAGAAAACTCCCATTCTACTAAAATACTAAACGAAAAAGAGTCACTAACGTCCCATAATAAACACAAATAAACCCCCATAATAACTATCAACCATAAATACCGAGAGCTTTTTATCCTTAACTAATAGAGATCAATATAAGATGCTGGTCTATGTCAGATGAATTGTGAAATATGTTAAAAAAAACTTAATTCTAATCACATATTGAATTTACAATGTAATATGAAATTGTTTAAACTTAACAAACTAAATGTATCATACCAAGTATCAGAAATCACTGGACGTGAACTGAAACTGGATGAAAAGATTTTTTATATTATTAAACTCTAGAAATTACAGAATATCTATTCAATTGTACAATTAACAAAATGTTTAAAATGAAGAGAAATGTTTCGTCAAACATATATATATATATCCGGTTTAAAAAATGAATTATGCAAACGTACCAAATGGTTACATTTGCGATATATTCAGCAAATATCATACCCGAAACCTAAAACGGTATGATATAGTATTGTCAGACACTATTAATGTCGATCGTTTTGTGTTTGTTTTTCGCTAATTTAATATTTAATAGTCTACCCTGTGCCATGACTTGATGTTCGTATATTTACTGATTACTTGTAGTATATCTATCTTGATGAATTGTTATTAACTAGAACATTACGTCAGCCGAATACTGTCAAGGGAATAAAGTTTAAATACAGCCTTTAGTAGGCTTTATTCCAAAGAGTGTTCATTGCCAAGCTTTATCAAGCAAAATACTCACTTACTCATTCACTTACCGTATGAATCACTCATGCTTTCACTCATTCACTCCTTCATTTACCCATTGACCTACCGACATACCGACTGACTAACTCACTGTCGCAAGCACGCACCTTTTTTATAGTTTTGTTGTTGTTCGGGGAGAATCCCCAGGCTGTAGCTTATTATGCACAGCCTCTGTGTTGGAGTGGTTGAGAAAACTCCCCCCTCACCACTCACAGGGCAGCAGTATAGAAAAATGTAATAATTCAGTGGAAACGGCAGCGACATTTAACGTGGTATGCCACCTACGATATAGTGAGCCGAGAAATTAATCTCTGAAAAAGTTTGGACCTCTTGCTGGGATCGAAACTGTGACCCCTTAGCACCAAGTATATGGTTTTGCAAGATGTTGTTGAACCTCAGGCGGTGATTATTTCTTGCCTTGCGCGTTATAGAGAAGCTCTCTTGAGAAGAAATTGTACTAAAGAGGGTTTGTTTATACTCTCTGTTTTATCGAATTATTTGTTAGAAAATGACTTATTGGTCATTTGATGGGGTAATATAACCCGGGCGTTAAGCTATGTTTATTGCGTAGGTGAAATGTTGAGGTCGGAAAAGATAAAAGATGACACTTTCTTTATGGAATTGAAAAGCGACCCCGTACACGTCTAATGGAGCAATAAGCGTTGACGTTTATTACGTAATTTACTTGAATGATCATTCCCGTGTTTATAGCCTAGACGACGCCTAACACATAATCCTTACATTAGAAACGTTAATTAAGCATAGCGACTGAAGTAGGCAAGAAGTAATGGCTTAATTACTTGCATAATGCACTCGGCAGTATATCAACCAATTGTGATCATTATTAAACAAATAAACCAATTGGATTATCTTTTCTGTTCGTTTTGTGTATTAAGCATAAATTACTAGTCATGTATATTCAATATGTTTAATTTCTTGTTTGTTACTTTTACTAACAATTTTATTACGTGATTCTCTTGTTTTAACGAAGCGTCATATAGCTGACAATATCATAAAATAAATAAAAACATCAATACAAGGCTATATCTGACCAGTTTAGTCAGGTCTCTGTACAACAGTAGTCGGTAATTAAACATATTATACTATTAGGGTGACATGTCGAGTTCACATTATATAAAATCATAACATAGCTTCCTCGCAGACTTATAATGGATCAACCAGCTACGGGATTTATTGTCCAAATTTCACCAATTGTAATTTCATGCTATTTATATTTTTATTATTTTGAAGGCCTACATTTACATTTTTAAGAATAATTTTTAATTTAATGTCCAATAGTTAAATGTCTTTGTACTTCGAAAAGTTAGCTAATATTAATATTTTTAGTTGATATGAAACGAAACAACCAACAGGATGGCAGAAATAACGAAATAACAATGTTTGACACATAAAGGATTTCATTAATTATCAGATCGAATGATATTTAAATATTAGCACTATTTGTAAAACGATGGATTGAAAGGTAATAATAATAATAATAATAATAATAATAATAATAATAATAATAATGTAGATTTAATAAAACACCATTTCTAAGAAGAGCCAGTCTTAGACGCTGTATCCCAAATGATATGTTTATAAAACCTAAGAAGATATTTGACGTTTACGTTATTTAATGTAGAAAGCAAGCTTTCACGGGGGAATTTTCTAATATAGACAGGCGCTTGGTTACGTAAATGGAGTTGTAAACCTAAATCAACAATCGTAATATGATACACAGGTACATTAAATAATATTTGACTTTATGGCCTAATTGTAAGGGAAAACCTTCTAATGGACATGAATATATGCAGAAATCCAGGTGTCACCTGATTTACAGATTTATAAGTTGTTAGCAAAATCTCAAAATTAATACTCTATTTAACATTTAGTCGATGTAAATTTCCGAGGTATTTGTCACTATGCAAGTGGCATTATTTCTAAATCATTAAAGATTATTGATCGTTTATTCATATACCTTTTTGTAATGGAATTGCAGTAGTCTATACAATATGTCACAAAGGCCAGGACCACAGTAACAAGTGTTTCCTTTGCCAAGGCAGCTCTTAGAATCTTCTTTGAATGCCCTTCTTCAGACGTTAGGAGGCAAGTCGGCATATTGACGTGACATCTTCCTACATATTAATGCAAATACAACTACATATGTTTTACTTGTCCATTATGGCGCAATATAATATTCATCAGTGTGTAAAGCTGGTTATGTCATGGATATGACATACCGTATCAAATAAATAAGTACAGTTAACATGATTTAGTTATGGATTAATTTTGAGTAATCCGTAATTAATGCATAGTATTCTCACATCTTTAGTTGTATCGTTATATTAATTAAAAGTGATGTTCAATACTTCTGCCTATCAACCCCCCCCCTCCCAAATTAGCTTTCTAATTTTCTATTATATATTCATATTGATGCAAATAGTGAACTAGCATAGGTCCACGAATATCATATAGTTGTTCATTATTCATTAGCTTCGCTGATTATGACCGACCTGAAATAGATGAGGCATAAGAATTATAACAATTTCAAAAATGGTTTATTTTATAATGATTTCATCAGATATTTTATCATTAGATGTTCCTCGCCTTACTTCATGTCGTATCCATTGACCAGTTTTTCACTTTAATTAGTCAACTGATATTAGTACTATTGCAGTTTACTTTTAGAAAGACACCCATTCGTAAGATTCAAATGGCTTCGTCATCTAACAAAATTGGAAAGTATGAACAATCATAACGTGCTAATCGAAACTCGTACACAAAAATACCGTCTAAGTTTATAACTAGAATACACTGGTACATTCCGATGAAACACTGGTTAGGGTACTCCTTTGCAAACCCCCATATTCTGGGTTAAAATTCACTTCGTAGCTGCGTTTTGGTGGCAAACTCTATCCTCATTTAATGTTGGTTTATGCTATATTAATAAATATGACTTATACTTTATAAAAATGTATAAAAATGGGAATAGTAAAGTATCGGATAACAAACTTATAAATACATTTATAAAAAATGCGCCAAAGGTTACACTGGGATATACGGTGTCTTTGCATTAATTGCATGAAAATAGAAAATCAATTTCTACATTTATTTATTTCATCTGTAAGCCATTTATTGCGGCATATAAGAAGTTTATTTCGTAATTATGGATACATTTATTAAACTCAGTGATATAAAACCCTAATATTTAGTACTACAGCTACGGATTATCAGGTGATAATAACCATATGGCTGTATTAATACACACATCACTGAATGATAAGAACACATATTTACCTGTACATTACTAAAATAGTTGTTAGTATGTAATACTAACAAGCTTCTTATGAAAATATAAATGCCATTCATTTATCGGTATGCAGTCGGCTCAAATTCAGGCTAGGTTATCCCTAGCATAAGGTAGACAAATTACGAATATTACTTCTGGAATATTTATTTTAGGAATTATATTTGAAAACCCGTAATTATGTGTGTGTATTTCTGTTTGTGTGAGTAGGTGTGTATATGGGTGTGTTGGGGGGGGGGTGAATGGGTTTGATTGTGAAAAGGATATGTCCCTGTCAGCCGTTTTCCCAATAAGAGTATGTTAAAGTGTATTTCGGATCCGGAATTTAGGGTATTGATGATGGTATATACGATGGTTTTGCACCAGATAGGTAAATATGGTTGGGCTATCTCCAAATGTAATTAGATAAAGTAAAAGATGAAACACCCTTCACAGATAGCCAACTGCGCTACCGCCTAGAACATGGATGGTGTCAGAGAGTTGAGGAAGAAATGATAAATATGAGTTATTTTCAATATAAATCCCCTGATAATTAATGTTTCGGGAACAATCTATAATGCTTTCACAATTTCAGTTATGTTCAGTGAATGTTATAATATTCAAGGCTAGGTCACTGGTCAGTAATAAATAACGTTATTATTCATCTTTTAGCAGATGCTACACATAGTCGAAATGTCTTGAATATAATTAACAATACTCATTGAGGAGGACGCACATGCCAACATTAATTCATTCTCACATACACAGATGTCTTGAAATGGATTGTAATAGTTGATGGTGTAAGTAGATGTAAACCGGAAACACGTTTATAATATAAGAAATCAGTATTTAAAAGGCGCCCTTTTGTGGCTTAGTATTCAATTACTGAAACTACATTAAGTCAGAAAGAACATGATCATCGATAGATAAATACAATATCATCTATAGTAAGCGGAAGATGAGTGATCCATAAGTAAGGATTTAATGCTTTGTTTTACTGATTTTCTCAGCCCAAGCAGGCAAAGTGTGAATACCAGTTTATTTTATCTTACTTAACACACCATATAATATACTGCCTGCATCTGCCTGGGGTAGTTAAGGAAAGTGCACGTTATTGTGGCTAACGACATTTAAGGTTTTCCATAGATACGACTGGAGCCATGAGTACTAGGACGTGTGAGTGTATTCCTAAACAGTAGTAAATTACTACACGAATTACTAAATAATGTATACAGTACATAGTGTGTTCGGGGCACTTCAAACGCTAAATATTATCCGTTTCTTTTTAATGTTTTTATATGAAAGATGTAAAATCCATTCAAATTGTATTATAGCGAATAGGGACAATTATAATGAGTGGTACTTTTTGTATTGACTTAGTTGATGGACATTCTACGTGGTGTCCTTGAAATGACAAGAACAGATGCTCGCATGTCAACTTGTATACCACGGGAAAACAGCACTTACGAATAGTACAGGTCAAATACAAGACACGTTAGGCTTAGTTTTAATCTTGAAGAGCACAAAGGCCTACAGTATATTTAATTGGAGAGATATTTATTCCGGAGACGCTTCATGCCATTATACGTGGTGTCCCGCTTTTGTATGTTTGGTTGGTCGTTCGTTATTTGTGTGTTTAATAGGTGAATGTTGATATGTGAGTGGGTTAATGTGTGCACATACATACATGCATACATACATACATACATATATACATACATACATACATATATACATACAAACATACATACATATATACATACATACACAAATAAATAAATAAATAAATAACATATATATATATAAATTTACACATTATTACCACACTTGTCATACTATCAAGCCGTGATAGCGCACTTAGTTAGAGGGTAGGACTGGTAGCCGAAGGGTGGCGGGTTCGAATCTCCCGCAGCTGGGTGCAGGTTGGAAACAGGTCTGAGTCAGGGATAATAATACTGTATAGCGCCTCAGAACAGGCTTACCTGGTTCTAGCGCTATATAAACATGCATTATTATTATTATTAAAACTTGCAACGTGTGTATTAATTAGCATTTTGAGATAGTCCGAAGAGGAAGACAGGGATATATATATATATATATATATATATGTGTGTGTGCGTGCGTGTGTGTGCGTTTATTGTGTGTATTTGTATGTGTGTGTGTTTATGTGTATGTATGTATGTGTGTGTTTGTATGTGTATGTGTGTGTGTATGTGTGTGTGTGTATGTGTGTGTGTGCGTGTGCGCGCGTGTGCGTATGATATATAGAGAGCACGCGCGCGCGCGGAAATTACCGTAACGTATTGATCTGCTTATTCACCGTCACATTATCTGTTACACGCTAACAACCACAGACACACAAGTTAGTATGCCCACAAGTGCAGAGATAGACAAAATGCGATTTGCCAAATAGCAAAAGATATTTTCTACAAAACTATTTTAGCTGTATTACATTAAGCCTGTATCATTGCCTTTTTGATCCCATGGCCCAATCAACTAGTCAATATGTTTGGTTGAAACCTAATTAATGTGTGGTTGTTGATGTTTAAGCTTAATAATGATATATCGCCATGTATATACCATTTGCATTTCCAGACACACACATAGGTAAGTAATTATCCACAGAGTACCTTTTAAAAATCTAGTAAAAATTCCAAAATAATGAATTAGCTTTCATTAAATTTTGAACTTTCACCTGTAAGAAACAGCTGGTTTTACCAAAGTTTATAAATTATTTATATTCATTTCCCTGTCTCTGTTTTTAAAATGTAACATCCTCCATGTTACGTATGGTTGAGATGTACAAATATTGCAAATCTTGACCTCGTAATCTGGATTACATTTTCCAACTTCGGACGAAGTAGCTTAGCGATTACTTTACAAACATGTAATTATTTCGCCTGTATTTAATTTTAAGTTATATGGATCAGAAAAGTACAATCAACTGATTACAATTGATTTAAATAATAAATTCCAAAGTCACGAAACGACAGTGTATGCGACGCTGATAATATTTAACTTTATCAGTTAAAATAGGTAGGGGTGTTTTAAGTAGAATTTGGAAGAAGTCCGACATCTTGTACCACATAAAGATCACAATTCAGAAGCAAGGAAATATCAAACAGTAAATCCTCCTCCGTAATTAGGAAATCAAGTTCTGGTTGATTTATACGAATGAGTCTAATATACAATGTAATATAATAACACAATAGAAAATAACAATTTGCTGTTTTTTCTCAGATTGGTTACGCATTCTCAAATTCAAATATTGTTTTCTCAGATAGTTGGGTATATAAAGGTCTGTTCCTCCAACCGAGTTATGAGTACTATGTGGTTTAATAATGATTTTAGCAAGGATAAAAACACAACCTATCATAGGTTAATGCCTGGATCATTTCTATAAATTTGAAGCTCCTATAGATTGACAATTAAGACCGATCTAATCGTTAAAACAATCAAACTCCCACTTTCTGTCGCACATGTGCCGTTGTTACAGTATATTCCCTTGCTATTTCTCTGTTTTGGATTGAGTGGATTGGACGACTTAGATAACCAGATCTAAATTACCCATATAACATCATTAGGTTATATATATATATATATATATATATATATATATATATATATATATATATATATATATATATATATATATAATTCATTATTATCATTAGTTTTTAATTGAACTCACTTGATCAGGTGTGCAATTTCCCGTGCATTTTAATATATATAAATAAATACCTAGTATCTCAGTATTGTATGCAACTATAAAGACACAGTTTAACTCTGTACGATGTTCTCTTCTTAGATAATAGAATCTAAAGTAACACTTCTTGTATCGGTGTTTCGTTATGTGTGTAATTAGCTTCACCTGTAATGCTCCTCTGATATGTATAATGTCTATCAAGGTAAGGTTATCAATTGCGAATAGTATACGGTTATTTATTAACTGGTAATAAAGAGGTTGAAATGCCGAGACCTTTGGGATTAGTGTCTTTCAGAAATTCGGAGTATACTCTTTGGGGATATGCCTGAATTAAAATATTTAATTTATTTTAGTTTCTGTTCATTATAATTCTGCGCCTGGCAATTGAATATTAGAATAACGTCACTAATATTTAACTTGATATCTAGATAATAATAATAATAATAATAATAATAATAATAATAATAATAATAATAATAACATTTTGCGATACTTGGAAATTCATCATATTAATTATAACCAACAGGTTTTATCTTTTTTCAAGTCACATGGTAAGGAAAAAAATCCCTGGGATGGAGATTCGTATAATATCTCTAATGAGGTGTCAATCTGGAAGACATGAAGGTAGTTCTCACGCGAAATGTACAATACAAATTGTCACAAGAGCCCTAACCAATTGGCGACCAACGTTCATGACTGAATAAATAAGTATGTTCTGTATGATAAAAATTATTATTCCACTTTGTTACTTCCAAAAAAAGGTATTCGCACAACATTTACCGCTAAGCACATAATTAAATATTAAGAACGACAAATCAATGATACCCCGATTTTTCATGGCATTGTATTACCTTTATTCTGCTATATTGTAATTTCCGGGTCACGAATTAGAACCCAAAACTATTAATGGCCTTAACATAAATATAAATAACCACTCTTGCGCCATGGTCTAGATATCTTTAGGGAAATGAATACCGAAAGGAGCATATTATAGCCAGACTAGGTTTCCATTCCATTTCATTAGTTGCTCCTAAATAGGATATTATTAAATTTTGTTAATATCCTCTATTATCGCAATTATGAAACCTAATAATACTAATTCTAATTATTATAAATAATACACCTCAACCATTATAAATGCTGAAAGCATGATTCACAAACACACAAACATGCACACACACACACACACACACGCACACACACACACGCACACACACACACATACCCATATATATATATATATATATATATATATATATTGAGAGCGAGTCGGGGAGAGTAAGAAAGGGAGAATGAGAGAGAGAGAGAGAGAGAGAGAGAGAGAGAGAGAGAGAGAGAGAGAGAGAGAGAGAGAGAGAGAGAGAGAGAGAGAGAGAGAGAGAGAGAGAGAGAGAGAGAGAGCAATAAGGCATCTACACACACGTACATACATTTACATGCACCTGACCATAACATAAGTATTTTTATATTAACAAGAATAATAAACATAAATCAATTAATTTGACAGGCATTGAAAGAATTTAGAGAAGTCTGCCTTGTCCCAGTATCAGCACAGCAATGTCAAGCGATGGTAATTTTTACGAAATTGCAAACAACATATTGCCATCTGTAAACATATATTCGTAACAATATTGTCCTAAATTACATACCATATATAGAAGTATTATTATTTAATATCCAACTTTTGGCAACGTGAGATGTGACAACTGATCGATGTCCATAAACTCGAGAACCTTTCAAATTTAATATATTGTATTTAGTTTTAGGAACTAAATTAATTGTTGAAAATGATACATATTACCTGATAATAGCATCTTCTTTTGTCCACTTATATTATCAGTTGGCGTTTTTTAGATTATAAACCAGGTATAAACACAACACAACAATCACCAGAAACCTGTAATAGGCTTCCTGTTTATCATCAACGTGTATTTAAGAGACTTTATCTTATTCTTCATCCATATTTTATGTTGCAATTATGAAACTTATTTTTGTACGACATTTTGTGAATGATTTTTATTCCTGTTATTGTTATGTTAAACAAAGTTAGGGGATCCGCCCTCCTCTCATAGAGAAGTTGTCTACCTCGTATGTCTTTCCATGAGATACATGTACCAGGTGAAACTAAGAACAACAATCAGTGACTATACGTTTGTTTTTACAATCATGAGTAAACACACACACACACACACACACACACATACACAGAGAGAGAGAGAGAGAGAGACGTGCGCAAGCACACACACATACGTATACACAAACACACACTCATACACAATTACTCCCCACCCCAACACACACACACACACTCAAACATACACACAAACGCATGCACACGTGTATGCACACAAGGACAAACGTTATCTATTTAAAATATAATGAAAACATTCATTTGAATGGTATGTATTATTGATTAGAAGAGACATTTAGCCAACTCATACAATTTACGGGTAAAAAATCACCGTTAGTGCCTATAATTTAAATACATCTGAAATGAATCTCAAAATTTGGTCACTGTAATCGTACTAGCTTCACATCGACAATTGAATATGATGATTTGTGCTAAATTTTCGCTTCTTTCTCTTATAAGTTGAAAAACATGAAGCGCTTGAAAAATATTAGTGTATGTCCACTATTGTAATTATCAGCTTAGATGAAGTTCCATGAACCATTCTACTGATCGCATTTGATTGTATGCATAATGTTCTATATTCTGCTCCATAAAGAGTATTTATCATTTAGTTGCATAGATATTGCAACGAACCATGAACCTTGTAAGACAATGATATATACTCTGTTTTCTTGCTCCTATTTTCAGATCGGATGAATTGATTTGATATCGGCTTATTTTTATTTGATCTAGGTTCTTTCCTGACTTGTGATTTATATACACAACCTCCAATTAAGGAATCGATTATTTCGGGATTTTCGGGAACGATTCGCTATTGATCCTGGGCTTATATCTTTGGAAAGAATCCACTTTCTACGCCGACTTAATGTTCTTGTCAAGTTTTTTTCATTTCAGAACAATAAAACAACTGCCGCTCGGAGCAGTAATTTAATCTTCGTCTAAAAGCCTGAAATTGAGATTCTACCATTCCCTGATAGGTTTTAAATCTATCAAATGGCGTGTTCTATGATAACATTAGCACTGCGCTGTTCGAAGATTACGGGACATTAAGTTTATTATTTGATGACTTTCATTTGAAACTGTTATGAAACAAACAGCATGTACCAAGCGTGTGAAAGCTAAGACAATAGAAATACAACTGTTTAAATAAGTGTACGAAAATCATGTATTTCATACGAAATATTATGTTTACAAAATATACGGAAAGGAAAATTGGCAAACCTTTCTATCAGAAAAATCCTCAAAGACCAGTTGTTTCATAAGAAATTAGATATTGTCCAGGTAATTAAGAGAACGACGTCATTAACCAGAGCAGCTCAACAAATTCTTAATCATAATAATTTCTAATTGTTTTACGTCATCTGGTTGTACTCGCTCTTGAATAACAATAATCACATAATTTTTATTATAAATGTTATTTCTCTTGTTATTCTATCTCCTAATTAACTTCATCGCTAATTATATTATCTGAACATGATAATAGATTTAAATAAATACTGTCAACGTTATTGGTATTCTATGTAAGACGATGGTTATAGCTAAAACACGATCATTTAAAAAGATAGTCATTTAATTATTTAACTGTTACTTTTATATTATCACGTTCAATAACTGGGTAAAATGATAGTAATCTTCGGTAACTCATTTACTTAACTAGTTACGTTAAGGTAATATGGTACTTTAATCAAGTGATTGAATATATATATATATATATATATATATATATATATATATATATATATATATATATATATATATCGCCATCAAAACACACACACATACATACATAAATACACACACACACACACACACATATATATATATATATATATATATATATATATATATATAGCAGAGAGTGTGTGTGTTTTTTATTTATATATATATATATATATATATATATATATATATATATATATATATATATATATATATATATATACAGAGAGAGAGAGAGAGAGAGAGAGAGAGAGAGAGAGAGAGAGAGAGAGAGAGGTTCAATAAACGTAAACCAAAGTGTAATAAAGAAATTAAATCCCCTAAAAATCCCGTTTTGTAAATATCAACTTTTACATGTGAACCAATCGATTGAATAATTTAGTACCTTTGAGACCGTGAATATGTATTATTCGAAGTAAATAACAATCACATGGACTACCTACAATAATGTTCATCAACGCAATTAACCAACCTAACCCCAAACCATCTTCTGTTTTTGTCTTATCACTTACTATGTTGTACATATTACACTAAGATTAAATATGTGTAAATGGCTGCTTTTAAAATTGCCTTTGTTATACACCATCAATTTGACCTTGTTTCCTATCTCGATTATCAAGCGGTTGAATTATGTCTATCGTTTTATCGTGTTTTCGACTTTAAATATGGGAATAAAAAGAACATTCGTTTGCCTTATTCCCTTTTTTTGAAAGCCCTTAAAGGAACATCCTATAGACACGGGACTATATACAACATAGAATTGTTACTTTTATATAAGTATTGTATTGCAAATTTAGTTGAGGATAATTAATATAATCTTGCCGCATCTCTCTCTCTCTCTCTCTCTCTTTTCTCTCTCTCTCTCTCTCTCTCTCTCTCTCTCTCTCTCTCTCTCTCTCTCTCTCTCTTACGTTCTATTTTCACGTGTATACGATGGTGTTTGGTCGTGCGTTAGTAGGTGACTCTGGGTATGTGTATTTTGTTCTAACTGTTATTTAAAAACAATCTGTATCTGCGTTCGTATATCGATCTACTTGTCTTTGTTGGATGGTTCATCGGATAAACAAAATATATACCGTCATCCAGAAGCAACTATCTCTGTTCAATGGCATAAATTTGTACACGACAAACATATCATTATTAACATTTTGAAGAAAAAAGTATATTCGACCATTTCTAAATACAGGCCAAGTAATCATCTATTTTCTCACGACGAAATACTGATTTTCATCAAATAAAGATCACTAAAAATATTATAATTTAAAATATCCTAAGTTACTTGCCACCTAAATGATTGAGGCCAAACTATTTCCAGATAATGTTGCCCTTTCCACTGCTTGGAGCAGCTAATGTGCATCAAGTAATTCTACAAATATCCAAGCAACATAATAATTGTCCTTATTTCTAAGAACCCAACAAAATAAACAAAACTATTAATTTGCTATTTTTACAGTTTTATCATGGGATAGTTAATTGCTTTTAGTATTGATTCTGGAATTGTCATTAATAATATTTCCTTTGTTTTCTCCTATCCAAACCCAGTCAAGTAATTAGCGCATCGTATATTCTCATAATGCCATGTGTCAAAACCATGTTATTAATTTTCTGGAGACTTTAGTTAAATTAGTGTTTCTGTGTATGTTTGAGAAAAACAAGTAATAAGATAATTCCGGGATCAGTCTGAAAATCTTGTATAAGAGGAAAAGATAAATTGTTATGTCGTTCTAATTGATTACAGGCTTAATTATTCTGTAGTAGTAGTAGTAGTGTAGCTATTTTTATATTATCTATGAACAATTATCTTCCATTCAGATTTCTATGACTGGGTGGTTTATACAGACATTCATATAATCACACACACACACACACACACACACACACACACACACACACACACACACACACACACACACACACACACACACACACAAATATATATATATATATATATATATATATATATATATATATATATATATATACGGTTGGTGCGTACACACTATGGGGAATGTCAAAGTTTAAAATAAATAACTTGTTTGGTGTTCATGGAATTATAATTTATTTTATAATTCTGGTTTGCCATTGAGGTAATATTTGTTATATAAATGTTTCTATTAGTTTATGTGAAATGTTTCCATGCATAAATTAAGGATAATATCTAATTAAATGATTATTGAAAGTTGAATTGAAGGAAGTGTGTTATTGTAAGACTTACTTAATGCGTATGAATACACGAGGTTAGGGCATATATATATTTTAGCCCAAAAATGGAATAGATAACTTAGCAAACAGTCGTGATAGAGATAATGTTGAGAATAAATTAGAAGAAAACTTATATCAATAAGTGTTCTATGATACAATGATAACAATTACACATTATAATCTTTTCTAAATATTTCTTCAGATACCGTATGTTTATAGTAATCGTTTGACTTCTCGACTGATTGCCATATATAATCTGACATTAGTGACATCATAATGGCTTTGTTCAAATTAGGAACTGCCACAGAAAATAAGCCTAAAAGGGAAGAACACACACACATATAGCCACCTAGATAATAATTATTTTGGTATTCACTAATAAAAGACCTCTGTTCTGTGCATTATCACATATCAGCATTCATTAAATGCGGTAGAGCTGGTGTTCTTAATTTTTGGGTTCAGTTATTCAGCCTTGGCACTCTTCAGAAATTCAACACGCAATTAACGGGTAACTAACTACCTAAACTAATGAATCCTATAAATATAGAAAAGGTACGGATTTGAACCAACAACATGAAGGTTTGCTGCACAGTGCTATAACCAGTTCCGACATAGGAGGACCCTCTCAACTCGATAGAAGAAAATGTATTAATCTAACAAAAAGAAGCTCAAAACTTTCTATATCTTAAACCAGATCCAGTCAGCTTAATGGGATAGTTTAACTAATATAATGTTGTCTTTAATAAAACAAACTGTACGACATATTCTCTTAAAACAAACAAATTGCCGACCTTTGGCAATTGCATGAAGATGACAGAAACGGAAATGTACCCTTCTTGTTAGCAAAATCATAAATAATTTTACTAAAATATTATTTCAATATCGACGATAACGAATCGAAAAGTATATACTTATTTTTACCGGGGAAAAGCTAATTACAGAACCTAGGACTTCTTATGTTCCTGTCATACGAACAAGAAAATAATAAAATTGCATCGTGAACATTAAATCGCATAAACCCTGTTGCACCTAATAACATATTTATTATAATACTTTAGAAAAAATAAAACAGAAAACATAATAAAATTTAAATCACAAATTTTCAAAATGCCAAAAAAAAAATAGTTAACGAATATACCAATAGTTGTAGTGGGTTATTTGTTCTAGTTGTACTTCAATGTTTCGTATTGTCACCAGGAGCGCTATGTTATTAATAGAAGGGCGTTTGTTATATTAAATGGATTCATATGGTTCCATACCTCTTATCCAATAATATTTGAAAATTTAATTCATATCTGAACATTAAATCGCCACTCACTGAAACTGAATAATCCGAAGGTCAATTTGGATCAGTAATATGAGTGAAATAAGGACAAGACCAAAATAGCCAATGCTAATTAATGGTCTCGTTATAACAATTATACTGATTTGCATATTTATTTTTCCTGTTAAAACATTCCCATGTTGTGGTTCTTTACTGTGTTGTTTTCTTCCAAGCCTTCTTATATGCAGATCCTTTACTTTATTTTCAATGACAATGGAACAAAAACACATATTTCTTGTTATATAAATAAATATTAAACATATAATTGTTTGTACGATAAGGATAATATCAGCGATAATGGCCAGTTTCGAGCCTGGTAGACCTAAAAACAGTGAAGCTCAAGAGATAAAAACATTATTTCCAACAGCCTATTGTTCCGACGTGACTTCAAATAGACGTCAACCTTGTCAACAAACTTAGCAACATTATTTGTCGTAAGAAGACATTAGGATATCCTGTATTCACTAGAGGCACCCAGGTCTCATCAATTTTGACAACCCTGAAAGCATTCAAACAGGCACTTAATATATCAGAGAGTGACATCTGATTGTGTTTGTTCTCCACGATGACACGATGTCGTCGGCTGGACATGACATAATCAAATCATGTCTATGAATTATTCTAGTAGTCACAGAATACAGAATCTGATTGCATGCGATATAACTCCACGCTGAAGTATATTGTTATGTTTTCTTGTTTCCTATATATATTGTTTTTTCTTAAATATTTAATTCAATGATTTAAATATCATTACATAATATTATTACAATTTACGTCGTATTTTTTATTATATATTTATAATAAATAAAAAAATATCATATATTAATACTTTATACGTATACATATTCATGGGGTTAAATATATCGTAAATAGGCAAAATCGAAAACGTCGGTTTGAAGAATGTTCAATGTTCCTTATCTGTGAAGCGGAACTGGACTGATCATCAGGGCGTTACTGTGTTCAATATAATACTAATAACACAAATAATAATTATATTAATATTATTATTATTATTATTATTAGTAGTAGTAGTAGTAGTAGTAGTAGTAGTAGTACTGCTACTACTACTACAACTTTTAGTACTACTATTATTACAATTTACGTCGTACCTTATTTACCTTCAATTACTCCAGGGCGTTTTACACTTAAATGAGAATAAAAACATAGAGTGGATCATATAGTTTAAATACATCTTATACGTATACATATTCATGGGGTTAAATATATCGTAAATAGGCAACATCGAAAACGTGGGTTTGAAGAATGTTTCAAGATGTTTCCTTTTTGTACAGCAAGTTTGGTATAAATAGGCAACTAACTCCTCAGCTAGTGAGCTGATGTTCGAAAAGATTCCTCACTGCACATTGCTATGTGGTTTTTGACCGTGACTTAGTATATATCTTGAAATCAGATCGCTTTGATGCAATGGTGCTATTACACTCAGTACTTTGAATGTGTGAACTGGAATGTACAGGAAACTAAGGTTGGATTGTGACCATTTGCGATTATCTAGATTTCTGCACTTAGTGTAGGTGATTTGTTAGAGAAAGGGTGATATCATATAACAATGTGTTGCCATTCTTCAATCTCACCATTCGTCATTGCCAAGTCCTTTAACAATGATTTTTACTAAACACTGGTCATATGATGAGTATTGATAGTATGTAAACTGACACGGGTTAATTTTGTCTGTTTTTCACATATCATGTGAGAGGAAATATTAACGATTTAATGTATTACTTTGTTTCCATTAGCTTACAACATTCAGTCAATAACGCAACAATTTATTGGATGGGTATACATTCTACTCATAATGGAATGGAAGAGGTATGGCAACCGTTTCATCTAATTTTTAAATAATGGAAACTTTTGTTTCTTGATTTATTTGTGAAAAATGACTGAACTAACGACAACACTTACTTAATCACCAAACAAATAAATTAGCCTATCAGTTAAATGTTCTAAGTTAGTAGTCTACCAGTTTGAGCGACATGAAGTAAATACGAAATACCTCGTTAACTATTAGTCTCTCGGTTACAATTTCCGAAGTTTACTCGAACGAAGACTCTCTCCTGATGACCGTAAAGGTCATGCATATTTTATTTCCTTGCTAAAAAGCTTCCTTTTTATGGTTCTGTGTCATGTATGTTTCTTTCTATAAGTCTTGTTAATTCATTCTTCGTTTTTATTTCTGTGTGAAGTAGCAAAAATGGATATAGAGAGGCCAGGCCATGCATGAACGTTTTTTTTAAATTTATTATCTACTGTAGAAAGTCAGCTTTCATGTGGTAATAGAACAGTCCACAAATAAAATATCCCTGATATATATGGGATATAGATGGGTTTAGTTAACCTTTAGAAACATTTGTGCACAACACCGATCATGTAAGTCAAGTTGATTCAATGTTAATTACGTCAGACATATATATGCATCATGAAGTCACCGCGAATGATGTTTTAGGAGTTTCCAAACAGACAATTATCCTAACATATTTTAAAGAATATGTCAACTTTCTCATCATTACTAGAAATGATCATCATATGACAGTTACATTATTAGCCATTGTATTTGTTAGAGACCTCCAGCTGCTGTCTGCGTGACAACAATAAATTAATTATAGGACACCTTGGATAACAAAGATTGATACTGGATATTTCATTGTTATCCACGAAGATATCCTGTCTTGGAATACGACTGGCCTGTCTTGAAAGTAGGGTACTGCTCCCATCAGAAATGATATCAACTGCTGGTATGCTTAATTGCCAGCATTGTTACTTAATATGTTATCATTATATATATATATATATATATATATATATATATATATATATATATATATATATATAGGGGGGTGAGTTAAAAGGACTAATACATAGATATATGTATATATGGAGCTAGATAGACAGATAGATAGATATTGTCCGGATATATAGAGTAGGAGTTAGAAGTATCGTATGTTCTAATTGAGGTGATGTATGATATCGGGATTTAGTTGTTGCCATCAATCTTATAATTCTATTGACATCCTTTCTCTTGCGTGTTGTTATCAAATGGCCTCCTGGTCCTGATCCTAAAAAAGGTAAAGGTATGAAAATTCACTTTAATAGAACCACCTTGATAGTCTTACGCGAACAGCAACGCACTGACTTCTTATTATTGAGTCTGCCATTTTAAATACAAACCGAAGTTTCCCTGTTTATACACAATCAAAGCAGATGGTGTAGCTTAAACAATTAAATATCTCGAATTGTCAAACGAATGATTTGCTTCATCTATTAAGTTTCCCTTTAATCCCCCCCTCTCTCTCAAAATCAATCAATATATCTATGCATCTATCTATCTATCTAGCTATATGTGTATCTCCATTTCTCTATCTAACAATCAGTTTATCTATGTACCCTAATCTATGGTCGTACCTGTCTTTATTTCTATTTATTTATCTATTAGCCTATAATCACCAATGTGTGTGTATTAGTGTGTGCATATGTGTTTATTTAGTGGGGTATATGTATGTATGTGTGTATGTGTGTATGTGTTGCTGTGTATTTATGTATGTGTGTGTGTATGTATGTGTGTATGTATGTGTGTATGTGTGTGTGTGTGTGTGTGTGTGTGTGTGTGTTGTGTGTGTGTGTGTGTGTGTGTGTGTGTGTGTGTGTGTGTGTGTGTGTGTGTGTGTGTGTATGTCTGTGTGTGTATGCGCGTGTGTATGTTTAGCTGTGTATAATTAAGCACAGGCAGAGAGATTCGTGAATTCAAACTCTGGACTTTTCTTAAGGGGACTGAATGCAAATTGGCGACTTGGCAGGTGATAAAACTTATCTTAATTGCTATTAAAAGACTGACATTTGCACTGAAGCAGACCGTAATGGCGCGTTCAAACTATTGTAATAATAATGTTCTTAAATGTTATTTATGACAAGCAGACTAGAGCTAGTCTTGAATGCCATAGTATAAACTGGACATAACTGGACCTAGGAAAGATAATCTTATTCTTACATACAACTATGGTGAATTTTATATACAACTAAAGTTGTCATATAAAACCAACCAATCGCGCGAGCTGTGTCCTACTGAGCTCCGTTGGCTTATCCGTTTAACATCCTGCACTTGATGCCAAGAGTCACAGATTCGATCCCAGGAAGAGGTCGAAACATTTCCAGAGATTAACTTCTCCACTCCAAATATCGTGGGTGGCTGACCATGTTAAATGGCGCTGCCGTCTCGACTGAATTATAAAAAATAAAGGGGGACGTTAATGACCACCTGAGGTCTTAAAACACTCTGGCTGTGGCTACCCTCAGGGTATTTAGGCTTCATATTTCCTTACTGCTCCCCTGTGAGTGGTGAGGGAGGATTTCTCAACCACTCCAACATAGAGGTTGTGCTGAATAAACGAAAGCCTAGGGATTCTCCCGGAAAAACAAAGGAAGCAAAGCAAGCATTATCTGTCCAATGCCACCGCTCGAGATGCGATGTAGTGTTTCTATTCCTGAGTCAGGAGTACTTATAATGCTTTTAAGAGCGTACTGTACCTGCTACAGGCATTTAAATACTGGATAACCAGGCCAAACACCTAAACGACGTGCACGGAATATACAGCTCTATATCAACTTTTCTTACAGGTATACTCAGCATTTTACATTATTGTTAAGATAATGGACTGTTAAGGTTGTGGCGTGGCAATAGTAATCGCTGCAATTGGTATATCCTAAATACTCTAATTAAGTGATAATAACTTTGGCATTCTTAACTATAATTTAAGCTACGAAAAGGTTTAATAATCTATACTTCGCTTTTTTCTAAAATATTTATTTCAAGGTCATACGATGTTCTGTAATTATTCAAGGTGGAGAGATGTTTTGTTAGAGCAGCAATTAACCCATATCCTACACATATTGGTTTATATTCAGTTGCTGTTATATTATTTATCGGAGTAAAATAGACAACTATTAAGCATAAACGCGTTGGCTAATTTAGCAGGGTCATCAGTCTACTCCCAGGGGGTGGGGGGGGGGGTTAATTCAATGAGTCATATCATTTTGACAAATGAATGAATATCACTGACTACTTCATAATAAATATGACCAGTCTCCGTATATGCGTGTCATATGTTCGTGCGTGCGTGCGTGCGGGCGTGCGTGCGTCAGAAGGCAACCCGCTTAACAATATCATCTCATACTCATCTCCCGCGTCTCGTCAAATAAATAGGTAATACAAACCATCACTAAACATATTGTTCTAACACGTCCTTTGCTTTCTCTTCTCCAAAGTCAACAATTCTCGTTGTGGCAAGATAGGATGTGTTTCTTCTTTTGTCACAAGAGACTCTCAGCTGCCACTTCGTTGACCTTTGTTTAGAGGCATACAAATTACACTTACCATATAATAGCCTGACATTTGATATTGAATGTTCTTCACGGTGACTTGATATCAAACAATCTCACATCACTGTCTATTAAATGTTTTCCCTGTAAGAAGAAAAACACTTTATCTAATTCGCTTAGCATAGTCGTTGGCCAATTGTTCTCAAAGTGCACACATACACGTAAACACACACACACATACGCACACACACACAGACACACACATGTTATATATATATATATATATATATATATATATATATATATATATATATATATATTTAACAATACAGTAACGATATATTTATGTTAACATTTTTACGCATTTATTTATTTATGTGTGTATTGTTGTGGCTAAGCATGTATGTATTTATATATTTTTACGTGGATGGCTGTATAGCGATATATGTTTTTTGGACATAAGCATCACCTAGATACATATTTAATTATCCATAGTTATTTGCATATAATAATAGCTGCATTTTACAATTTCTAGAACAATGTTGTTTTTCCTTATGTCCAACAGGAAAATAAATAATTATGTTTATAATGCTAATGTTGGTAAGATATAATAATAATAATAATAATAATAATATTAATAATAATAATAATAATAATAATAATAATAATAATACTAATAATATATATTTAATAAAGCGCTCTTACTAGCAGGAGCCATTCAAAGGCACTGTACAAATAATACGTAATATAATAAAACTCCAAATAATAATGTCTGTAAAAACCCTGTAATGTTTTAAAAGATAATAATTATTTATCTGTGAAAGCGACCTTAAATAGATGAGTTTTAGAAGAGACTTAAAAATGTCAAGAGACGACGCATTTCCAATATTTGCTACAGTTACAAGATATAACTGGTACCGCATTTTGCCACAGAGCTCAACAATCCGAGTTCAAATCTGGACTAGTCTGAAAGAAGTTTCATCTTTCAATTCCCCTCATTCATCTTTGTAGGTCGCTCGGCCGTTTATAACCTGTATACAACTCCAAACATCATCATTAATCATCATTATCACGGAAGAAAGATGACTTTATTGACAGTGGCCCTTTGAAGTTATGATATATATTAATGTTATGTAAATGGACTGTCATTCCATCGTCCCCCGCCTGTCATCACCAAGTTAACTTGACATTATTCGCTGTACAAATAGCACCACATTTTAACTGCACATTTCGGGAACAGATTATAAGGTGCAGGTCCTAAAGGTTCGCACCGGGACAAGTAATTGAGACAAGTTATGATAAAGCAAACAATGGCATTGTAAATGCTTATATAAACCTATATTGACAAACATATTGTATTCATGGTCTTCTGATATTATAAGGAGGTATATATGTACTACTTTATTCGGATGCCTCTGGGGTCTAGTTGGTAGCGCGTTGGGCTACAGATCACTACCACCTGATTTCGAATCACGGCGTGGGCATATCTGAATGGCGTTTCATCTTTGACTTCGCTTCATTATATTTGGAAGTCGCTTGACCCATTTAGCCTAACATGTGGACAAACGTGACCATAAAACATCAATCGTGTTATTGATATATTCATATTGTCACTCAAGTATTCTACAGCATGTCTTTTTCCTTATTACTATATATATATATATATATATATATATATATATATATATATGTGTGTGTGTGTGTGTGTGTGTGTGTGTGTGTGTGTGTGTGTGTTGTGTGTGTGTGTGTGTGTGTGTGTGTGTGTGTGTGTGTGTGTGTGTGTGTGTGTGTGTGTGTGTGTGTGTGTGTGTGTGTGTGTGCATTCACGTGGCAAATGTACATATGCTTCAGTCTGTGGTTACACAATTAAAATTATGTTTTTAACCTCGAGTGATAAATAATAAACTAAATAATCAATAATTTTATGCCCTTAGGTTCCCTTAAAATTGAAAACACAAATATGAATCGGAGATAAGTAATTCCATTTGAGATGCATACAATTATTTCAGAAGGTATTGTGCGCGTTAGTCCAATTAAAGTTTACTATGATGGGAATACGTTTTCAGAGTGTGAGCTTTCACGTCGAACTTTATTGCAGTAACATGGGGCATTTCTGCAAGAATTCTACACGAATGACTTTATATCTGTCTATAACTAATAAACCATTTCAGTTCACACTGGAATATGAATCCAAATGTGTATGTAGCAACGATTGTTCCAGACTTTCACCCGGTCATACTTACTGTTTGTGTTTGTTCGAATTGTTTGCATGTCAGGTCAAATCAATTAGCAGCCCACAAAGTAGTCAGCATGACACGGTACTATTAATAGTAGCATAAAGTAGTTTTAACGAGACAATCTCCGGAATGCGGGTATCAATGCACTAGCACCATATTGTAAAGGTAAGTTGGCCTTTAAGAGTTACATCTCCTAAAAGTCCAGAACGCCATGAAACATTAGTAATTAGACCTGTACTCTATGTGTCATTTTGTGGTTATTTGGAATAGGCGAGATAAGGCAGTTCTTCTGTGAATATATATATATATATATATATATATATATATTCTTAAGTCCATTAACGATATAGATCAGATGCTATAACTACGACGCATTTGTTAATGTTCTTTTTTATACATATGTGTTTCTGCATGTGTGTGCGCGCGCGGGCGCGCGTGTGTGTGTGCGTGTGCATGTGAGCACGCTATTACGATTATCTATCTGAGTATATGCATGCGTATCACCACGCGTATGTACGTGTGTATGTCCAAGTCCGTAAGTATGCTTGAGACATCAAGTGATTACTACAAAGGAAACCGGGTTTTGGAATACAATTATATGTTAATGCTACAAATGTGATTTATATAAAAGGAAAAACTAATTAAGGATATGCTTATAATTAGCTTATAAACTACTGATAATAACTTTTTCTATGACAATTTATTTCGTCTGGTGTTCGTGCGCGTGTAAGTGTAATCATTTATTCCGAGTATGATCCATTTTATTGAGTGGCTGTTCATATATCCTCCTCGACTATTCACACGAGAGCTGTAAGGAAAGATGGAGCCGAAATACTCGCTGATGGTATTACAACATCAGGTGGTCTTTAATTCGCCCCCTTTATTTTAATCAATTCAGTGGAGACGGCAGCCTTATTTAACATGGTCATCCACCCACAATGTCCAGAGCTGATAAATTAATCTCTTGAAAAGATTCGACTTCTTGATGGGATCGAGCCCTCGACCCTTGGCACAAAGTACCAGACGCTTAACCACTAGACTACCGGAGCTCTCTCTCTCTCGCTTTCTCTCTCTCTCTCTCTCTCCCTTACCGGTTGGTATATATTATTGTGTATAATGCTCAATCACTGGATTTGCTACTGAAACATTCATCAATGTTTAGTTAATTTATCTCACAATGCATAGCGTATAAAATATATAATACTGTTAAAGCAATAATATTGTCTAACTTTTAGTATAAGGATCATTAGTGATACATATTATTATCTAGGAGACAAGTTCACTAATAACACCACAGCTATTAAAATAAGTATTACTTTAATACTACTACTACCACTACTACTACTACTACTACTACTACTACCACCACCACTACTACTACTACTACTAATAATAATAATAATGATGTCAGTAACAAAATACAACAATAGAAGTAATTGTCATCCAACTCGTAGAAATTATCTTAACAGATAATTAATTGCAGTTGTTAATTATTGACGTGTTAAGATTGCAATATTTCAGGTGAAATGACACATTTGTCTATGTTAGTCTAGATTAGATCATTAAGAAGGCTACAGACTGTTTGATATAGTTACGGATAACGTCAACATAGGCGGAATGTCTACAATATCGTCAGGCTCAGGATATAAACACATGGCTGTGGTTATTTAAATAAATACATTCGAGTGTTAGATACCCTCGTCTCGTCTTCATAAAATTATCGCATTCCATATTCATAAATCACTTATCTATTCCGGATTAATGTAATTATCAAATAATAAGTGGTAATACAAAATACT
>JAODUP010000392.1:210000-367180 GCA_025642065.1 Paralvinella palmiformis
TATTGTTTTCTTCAATATATTGTTCACTCATTAAAATTTGATTCTTATTAATTTTGCTACATGGGCCGAACGTCTATGTAGCTCGACTTCAAAGTTTGTATATCTTTATTTCTGTATATCTATATATATATATATATATATATATATATATATATATGAGTGTGTATGTGTGTGTGTTTGTCTGTTTCTTTGTGTGTGTGTGTAAATATTGCTGATTACATTTCAGATTATCCCCGAAGATAACGGAAACGAACAATTTACAGATTGACAAGAGTACGGACATCTAATAGAATTAAGGTAATTTTATTTATTCTTTCGTATGAGGTGTAATTAATTTGTATGTAATACATCTTTCAGACGGTGTTTTATAATCATACATGTACGACACAATTTTATGACCATAGAAACATAATATTGTGAAGCATGTATATAATTATAGCCAATAACTCCTTGCTTATAACACAAATACAACAAATAAGACGAACAATCAATCCTTCATGTTAAACGATAGTAATTAACTATGTCAGGACAAAGTTTGTATTAATAGCAATTATAGGTAAATGTGTACAGTTTCTTGGATATATATATATATATATATATATATATATATATATATATATATATATATATATATATATATTATATGACGATCATGTAAATTTTTAATTATTTCTGATACCTTTTCATAATGAATATAATTATAATCCTCAAATGGCTACATTCTTCATATGTTATACTGATTAATGACAGTGATGATTCCTCTTAATATAAGTGAACAGACATGACTTTCATTTTATATATATATATATATATATATATATATATATATATATATATATATATATATATATATATATAATTTCCATTTACCAAGCTCACTTGATTTAACTGCACAATAAATCAGTATTTAAAAACGATGTTGTAGTAATTGAAGAAGAAACTTAGCCGGTGTTAGTAATACAACTAAAGAAATAACAGTGATAATATAATAATTATAATAATTATAATTATTATTGTTATTATCATTATTATTATTATTATTATTTACAGTTTCCAATTCAATACTTATTCATCCACAAATAATACACAATACACATTAATATTTCTAAAACGCCACCTTGACACAACATCTGAGACTAAAGACTGAGTTTTGCATTGAAAAGTGTCCCAGCACGTAGTTCCCTGGAACAAACAAAACCTCTACCACTTTGATGTGTATTAGTGGCAGCTGGAACGCATTAGGAGCAAAGCTAGGATCAAGTATGAGGAGAAATGGAGAAAGCTTGTACATTACGTAGATTGTATTAACGTTGTTTATCAAAATGCTGCAAATCAATCTTCGTTAGGGTCATACCATAGTTAAATATCCCGCGATATAAAAACTAAATAATTTGAAGGTTAAACCATAGTTTGTGATACTGTATCCTTTGTATTCAATATTTATCAGTGATTCTATCACTAATTGGCCATGGAGATTTCGTGGTCTGTGGTGCGTTGATCCCCTTCTTTTACCCAGCATATGGCGGTCCCTAATACTTCACCCTCTTATGTTCGTCAGAATATCTTCTTTAGTGGCGTACGTTAATTCCGGTATTTTGTCAACAAGCCACTACCACAACCTACATCTTACTACTATAGACAAGTATTTCTGAGCTGCTATTATTATTACAATAAAATACAATTCTGTATCAGTCAAACTTGCGAACCTTCGATACGATTCTTGTGAGAATGAACTTTCAAACTTTACTTAGTTGTCATTATTGTGTCATTTTGGTATACCCTATGATTACAAGGTAGTATTTTATCTGTTAAAGTGTTTATATTTGTATTAAGTAATGCTTATATTTGCCAACTAATGGGAATTTCAGAAAGTAATCCAATAAACGATAACTGAACCACAAAGAGATTATTTCAATTCAATTTACAGTTAAATTTGCATGTTGTTTGACTTAATATATACTATTTAATTAAACTGAATATATATATATATATATATATATATATATATATATATATATATATATATATAATATATATATATATATATATATATATATATATATATATATATATGATACTATATGATTTGATAACTCAAACCCACACAGGAAGCAGCAACATCATTCTTGATCGACTGTTAAACATTGTTCTGTCCCTAAGTGGATTATTGACTTAATTGTCAAGTGCCAACAAATCCAGAGGTCAATATAGAATTTCCATTTAGCTGACTACAAACCACACCAACATATGTTCTATGTGAACTATAAATCGTAACAAATAATATGCTAATTGGAAATATGTATAAACATATCGTTGTCATTGATCTAAGTGAATCCACACTTTCATGTTATTAAAACTGAAAAGGCTATTTAACGGTTATATACCACAACGTCTAGGCACCAATTATTGAACTATCGCACGCTGATCCATATCCTAGTCAATTTAAACATCCCAGGATACTCATTTCTATTTGTGTTTACCCATCCTTGATTGTATCATTTGAGAAGCCTTTAATCTGATATCAATCAAATGTTGGTCATATATATGACTGATATACCCAAAAAATAACCTCCAATATTACACTATTTCCCCTATTATCGCGTACATTATTATTATTGTTAAAATATACCAAACATTATAAATAAATTGGTGATAATGGGAAGGAAATAACAGGTAAGTTTCATTAAAATAGTAATTATGAATTTGTTGTTGATTATTTAATAATAATAATAATAATAATAATAATAATAATAATAATAAATAATAATACATCTTTATTTCATAGTAATAAAATACAAGTAAATACTTATCACAGTAAAAAAGAGATTGTGTACAATATCAGGCAGAGGTCATTTCACATAACATCATATTTAAAAAAATGGCATCAGTGGGGCATCAGTGGGCATAGGCACACTTAAAACACTCTTCATATACTACTAGAAGGTAACATACATGTGAATCCAAGTCCTCCTATCCTGCAAAATATCCTACCAGAAACGTTAGGTCCGTCAATAATAAATCAGCCAATATCACATTCTTAGTAATATCTACGAAATGTGTTAATCTTGCCCTTATTGAGACTGGGCCTAGCCCTTATAATACAACTTCTTGTATTTCTGATATCTACCCTCTTGATATCTCCACAACCACGTCACTCTCTACATGGAGGTGGTGTTGGCAATGAAATTAAAGTCCCATGCTGTCCCAATCTAGTCTCGTTTCGAGGCTAACTGCTTTAAAACCTCTGACTGTTCATTTACTGGTTACGTTCTATATCTCTACGCCCTCTGCTGGAATAACTTCATTCATCTTTGTTCACTATCCTTGTTTACTGGAAATCCGAGTTACTAAATGTCCTGAATTTGATATATTTGGTGATTTTAACCTTCATTTGGATACATAATATAGTGCTAGATCCACATTTAATGACATCTTAGCAACTTAATGAATACGTTTCTCTCTGCAGACACATTCATGGTCATTCTCTTGATCGTCGATGCCGAAGTTGCTAAACTAATTTTATCATCTCCTAATAAAACCTGTGAACTTGATCCCATCCCTAAATTTCTGCAAAAATCTTGTTTTCACACAGTAATTGTTCCAATTACTAAAATAGTTAATTTATCACTAAACTCCGGAGTGTTCCCTTCTCATTTTAAACATGCCCATGCAAACTCTATTCTTAAGAAACCATCTTTACCAGCCAATGACCTAAATTGCTATAGACCTATTTCTACTTTATCGTTCATATCTAAACTATTATAATAAACAAATATTCAGTCGTGTGAACGTTCACTTAAATTTACTCACTTGTCTAATGTTTTCAGTCTGCTTACAAGCACTGTCACTCAACAGAAACCGCTCTGCCGAAAATCCGCCAAAACATATCACTAAAAATAGACACTGGAAAGGTCACAGCACTAACACTATTAAGTTTATCTGCAACGTTTGACCCCTTGATTATTCTGTTCTTCTAGATCGCATCTCTGATTGGTATGGCATATCGGGCATAGCACTCACTTGAATCCGCTTATTCTTGGTAAATATGTTTCGATCAATAAAATAAGGAACTGTTTTTTACGGCTAATTCCCATGTTTTGTGACATTCCCTAATGCCTGTTCTTAGATCGCTGTTGTTTACTATTGTATGCCACACAACGAAGCTCTCTTATTCGCAGCTAAAAATGAGACCATCAATTATATTCACATGACACCCAAGTATATGTCTCTGTATCTACAGCAGACACATACGTTTCTCTTACACAGCTGAGCAACTCTCTCAATTATATCTCTGGCTGGATGACGAACAATAGACTTAGTCTCAATGCGGACAAAACATGTTTCATTATTAGAGGTACATCCAAATAACGTAGCAAACTTACTCGTTTATTCCCTACGCCAATCCTTACTCATAGGGTCTCACCATCAACACTGTATATAATATTCTTGTTACATTCGATAGATGATTATCCCTCGTAAGTTTCCTCCATTTCCACTACGCCCAATAAATTGTGGATGAATTTGCATTGAACTTGAACTTTGAGTATGCCCAACGCCTGTACTATGTGGGCCTCTGAGGTCGAATCGTTTCGATGATATTGGCGCTATACACGTTTGTATTAATAATTATGGTTAAGGCAGTGATGTATTTCACTTTCCCTTTAAATTCAGTCATTTAAGTTTTAGGTAAAACAAAATATATTATTTATGTTGGTACTTTAAAGACTAGGCTTTATTTCAAGAATAATGTCACCACGGATGGATTAGAACAAACTTTGTGTGTGAATATGTGCGCGTGTGTGTCCCTTTAAGGTCGACTCTAAGTTATTGTTTGGAATTGTCTGTAGATTAATTATATGTGGGTGTATAATTATTTCTATGGGATTAAGGTGTACACCCATATATCCATGCACCCATCCGTCTACAATACTAGCATAATGTTAGAGTTTCTTCCAAACGAATATATCAGGCTTGCCTCTCTGTATTGTTTGTGGTGATCATTAATTAAAGAACCATTGGATCACACGATATGAAGTTCTCTCCCCTTGCGGTGTTTCGGATAATGCAGGAAGGACATTGCAGTAATCACTTCTGTTTATGAGTTTATATATTTATTAAAATTAACAATTATCGATGTCAATTCCTACACGTCTTAGATACCAATCCATGTGTTATATATTAATCATTTCCTGTCCTGTCCATGCGAGCAAGCAGTCAGTGAAATGTATTTACCTTATGCATTTTCTAGTCTATTATTAACTAATGAATCACACACATAATTAACAATTCGTTCATTTCTTCATACAATCCAGTTTGTTATAGACCATCTTGTAGTTCATATACCCAGTACCTTTATGTTCTGCTATATTGTCGACCTCTCTTGTTGTTGGTTCGGATAATTTAGCACAACGAAATTTTCACTGATAATTATATCTCATTAACTTACATATTTCAGACAAAAATAGTTCATGGAATAGGACATCTTTTGAGTTATAAGATGTTTCGCGAAATCTGTCCCAAGATCTACCAAACTACCTTTTTGGTTATTGCTTTGTATAACCTACATGTTGGTCAAAAGTATATTGAAAATTAACTCACCGAAAATGGTAAGAGCCAGATCTCAATTGGTAATATGGAGAATTATAGTGTATTACATCATGTACACACACACACACACACACACACACACACACACACACACACACACACACACACACACACACACACACACACACACACACACACACACACACACACACACACACACACACATACACACACACACACACACATAAAATATATATATATATATATATATATATATATATATATATATGTATTTTATTTTTTATTTTTTTCAAACACAGATATGCCCAAATATATACACAGGCATACATATTTAAAATCAAACTTTTAATAATCCTTCAATTTTCCCAATCCAGTATTATTTTGAGTTAATTCCGGTAAATAGGAAAACAAAGTAGAATTTAATACATAAAAGTTAAAATCGTAAGTTGATATGGTAACCGATGGTAAACATTTTGATCTTACGATGACACATACTAATCATTTATTTGTCCTTGCACAAATAATAAATTAGTGGAGTTTGGTTACAGTGTGAGAATGAAGATACAATATAATCATATCGAGACACTAGTTGTATCATGCGTCCTATGTTACGGTAAATAAACGGTGTGTGTGTTTCTGATTATTTGAAATATATAAATGAACATGAAACATCATGTCATATATACCATTGGTTACTGGACCGGAGTAGATGGCCAATTGACCTATTTCCAAGTTGAGTTATAATCATTTATATAACCATATCATATTTTAGAATACGGTTGAAGAGAGTGTACATAGGGCTGGTCATCTCTATATTGTTGATATACATATATGAAGACGAATTGCTCTATGCGCACTCTCTTCAACACTAATCTAAGGTCATATAATATATACATATATATATATACGGCACATGACTTCCTTATTTTATTGATCCAAGGAGAGGGAAGTGTTTCAATGTAACTCTGAAATACTGGAATCTGAACGCAAACTTTTGTTGGCTGAGCCTTACTTTCTTGTCTTTATATTGGCTTTAATCAAACTTTCACTAATGCGAATACGAAATACAATTTAGTCTTTCGGTAGTAAAAGTAACAAAAATTACATAGATTTTATATTAATCTAAAATACAGTTTTTGGCAGACGCATGTAAATGAAAAGTTTATTTAATCATTAAATTATCATGATCCTTTGGGGAGGCCTTGTGATTAATCAGTTACGTTTTGCGCCTATAATGGCAGCATGCGTTATATACTTCCTTGGGAGTTGAGATATGGGCTGAGTGGAAACAGGTCTGAGTCAGGGATAATAATATTGTAAAACGTTTAGAGCAGCTTCTAGCTCAATAGGGCGCTATACAAATATCACATATTATTATTAGTACGTATCATTATTGACACATAAACCAGTGGTGACGATGAAACAGGTCTGCCTTTCTTAGAAAGAGAACGCCATCATGTGATATGATAATAAATTATATGTTGTTGTTATCTCATGACATATCATATATATATGCTATATCTATAGTTATTATATGTGGTACGGTATGTGGTCGTGATTCAATGGTAATGTAGCGAAATATTAACCAAGAAACGAGAAATATTGATGTGTTCTGTAGGTTATGAATAAACACGCAAATATACGATCAAAGAGAAGTACAAATATTTGGTGCCTGTATACTAATGACATGAAGTTAATAAGTCATACCATTCACAGAATTTTATAAAGATAGAATGAGTTGATGATAAAGTAGAGAGACATGGAACCAAATTCATGACCTGATGCCATAGAACAGATTCCTTAAGGAAAATGCTCCTTCAGTAGGTAAATTAACGATGACATGGTTTGATAGTTTTCGCCCGTTCGGCCGATGGAGTTATATCACGAAATTCAGACATTTTGAAGTCGATTTTACACTTCGTGAGAATTATTAATCCATACACAGCTATTGGTAATTAGAAAGTATAAAAGTGGGCGAAAGTAGCTAAATTAGTATGAAGTCGTGTGCCATATACTGTCTATGAAGAGATTAGATCATGTGACAAATATAACGGTCTTTCCTCTGGATAGTAGTAGATACTTAAATATATATCGCAGTGCAATGATCCCCAAATGACGTGTGTATAATTAGACAGTATAAAGATTAACAAACGAACGATGTGGTGTAGCAGATAACAATGACAGAACGTCAGGAATAATTCCATGAACTGACTCCCCTGGTGTCTTGTCCTAAAAAGGATTGAAACCAATTAAGTAGTTTACCTGGTTAACCTAAAATGTATTTCAAGAAAGAGATACAAATCGTAGAGATAAAATGATCGATTAATTCGAAATAATCAGTAATTCTGTTTTTCGGTATTTCAGATAGTATTAATGCATTGGAATCATATGTGTAATTATTAAGAATATTACTGTCCAAATGCATGAAAACTGGATTTGTTGATCTGTTCCGCAATTGTTTGATATTAGTCTATATGAAGGATTGTTTTCCGCCTATGTGACATTCTGCGATAAAGTCTTGCTGAAAATCGGTATGAATATTTAATATTTTTTGACAGAATAAGCTATCAAAGTAATGAACTATATTTATGTCGCGGTAATGTTATTTCGAGTTCAGGATTATATTTATGACACAATGTATTTACAACATTGTAAGCCGTAATTTAATTCGCTTGTAAGATTAAATCCTTTGTTTGTAAGACTCTGTAAGGATTTTTAACCTGAATGTTATGCTCCTTACAATTTCATAACAATCATACAAACCAGACTTGCAGGGTCTTGTTCGTTATTTAGGGTCTCTTTGTAACCTGTATTTTAATACTGTACTATGGAATTAATGAATATCTTGGCATTTTATCTGCCCCGATAAGTATATTACATAATAAAGATCTTAAATGATCTTTACTTTTTCGACTCGAAGTTCTATACACTTTGTATGCATTTATTTAATGATTATTTTCCAATATTAAGACTTGATACACAAGCTATTCGCCTGATCGATGAATTCTTTCCCAACTAAAATATGTCCTAGCTTTGTTGTGTTATAAGTTCTCCGAAAATATTAAAGTATTGAATTATTATTATAATCTTTTTATTTAATTGCAGATAGGCTTATGATAATAATTACTATCTATTACAGGTAAATGATCTATTTCAGCAGTAGGTAGCATATATGAAATATTTGCTATAAATATCGAGTATGCAAGATATAGCATGCGCCCCTGACCTCTAACCGAAAATAAGCTGTTGTGTCATGAAGATTTTCGAGATTATACTAACATTAAATAAAACAATATAAGATTTAGTGAAGAATAAAAAAAAGATCATGTAGATAAAGCTAAGTCATAGTAAACAAAATTAACTATAAAGCAAATCAGGTACTATCATCTGAAGACCAGAAATCGCCAATATCAAGTTGTTATTTAAAGATCTTTCTTTAGTAACTACAAAATATTAGCAGTCTAGGGAGAAAATGTAGAGACATAGGTATCTCTCTCACGGGTAAACTTTGTCTCCAAGTAATCGACCAGTTTGGTGTTTTGGCATTCTGAAACAAATATAATATATCGTTTTAAAGATTGTTTAATGAAATTCAAAAATAAGTAGGAAATGCAGTTTGAGGAGGATATTTTCATCCTATTTAGATGAGAACGGCATATTGCATTAACATATTATTTATCATAATATTGACAGCCATACATTAGGCTGACAAAACTTAAATAAATTAGCACAACGCTATATACTCAATTATCATCATATATATCAGATTTAGTGGATAAACAGCAAACCTCTCGGATTTTTCTTCAACCGAACTGCATCGTAGAGCCAGATTGCATTAAGACGAAAGTTCGTGGCGGAGTAAATTCTATCAGCCATATCAGTCAGTGAGATACGGATGTCCAGATTGTTTCTGTGGTGCTATTACCAATGGCTTTAGACGGAGACAGGTTTCTTTAATTGAGAACTAAAACCGCTATCAAACCATGTTAGATATCCAAACATCCCTTAGCGTCATTGATACTAGCATTAAAATGTAAATCTTAACTTTGACACCAGTGCGATCTATATTTCATGTTTGGACGCAATTAATCTCATAATGAGGCTCCAGTCACCACTGAATTGAACACACTGCTATCAGTGTTATGAACATACTAGATTATTATTATTATTATTATTATTATTATTATTATTATTATTATTATTATTATTATTATTATTATTATTACTATTATTATTATTACGATTACTAGTATTATACATTGCCTATGAATTCATTGTATGTTCATATATCAAGTTTACAGTGGGTATCTGCATTTAACTAATATGTTTAATGTCCGACAATACAATGTCTATGCAAGCATTTCTTGCTATATGGATATTTATGCAAAAGGAATTAACAAGAACTATTAACGAGGACGTTACTGAAGCCATTACTTTACCACTTCTATGGCTGTCTCCTAGAAGTCGGTAATAAACGTTAGAAGAAGAAAAAAAAAAACCATCTCCTCCAGATTTCTCTATCGTCATTATAACAGTACGTCCTACAATGTTTGGCTTCGTAGAGCTATTATCCGCGATGTTTTTCTTTTTTAATTCTCAGGAATTGAAACTAGGTTCTATTTCGTTTGAGTTTTTCTGCTGTCTGCATCACATGAAATATTAGCAAATGGAAACATATTGAAATAAGTGATTACATAGTAGAGAGGAGAAGTAACGACAAGTTATGAGTTAATCAATGGACGGATGATTAGATGGCTGTGTAGAAGGTAATTGGGCTTTGTATTTTTCCTGATGAACATGAATTACTAAATAAAAAGGACGATTAAGGACAATTAGTTTGTTTTCAATCGGTTACACAACTGAAACGTTTCATTATACTCAGTGTTAATTTTATTATACACGTAGGCACGAGTGGTAGGCAATAGTGTACTGATGTAATTCAGAATTTCACCAGTTACTTAAAGAATCAGTTAAACAACCTTAATACTGATTTCATTACTGACACAATACAGATGTGGAAATATAGAATAATGTTACTGACTTACTGACTAAACATGATTTTGTTGCTAATGTTGTTATTTACAACACATCATCTTCACCTATTGTTGTCTTAAATAATGTACGCCATGGTTATTTATTAGGCTAATAGACACGTGAATCTTCAATGGTGCCTTATTCTTTCTTAATTTAATAAATGGCATTAAAATTGCAACATCTTATGGAGCAAAGATTATCGTAAATTGATTGAGATCAATATAAAATATGTTAGAAATGGGATGCAAAATGCATAACTAAATTAAATATCATTCAAATAATTTAATTATAAATTTCCTTTAATGTTTTAATCAAAGAATTTGGCTGTAAATTTGATCATAAAAGCTTTTAATAAATACATAAAAAATGACAATTAAAGAGATTGGTGCGACAGAAGTTTCAAATGAACATTGATTCTGTAAGAACTTCATTATATAATTCCCATTAATTCGTATCACTCATCATTTACTGTAGCAGTACATTATTATTCGAACCCCCCGCCCACACATACAAAGGAGAGGGCAGAAATACGCTTGCTTTATCATGAGTGAGATTTCTTGATGAAAAAAAAATATATATTTATTTATATATATATATATATATATATATATATATATATATATATATATATATATATATATATATATATATTCTTTCATTTCATGATTTGTGATCGTGGAATAGAGATAAAACACGAAAGCGTAAGCACTTAATTCCAGTGTGGTCCCTTTTATTGAGTGGTTGTTCAAATATCTTCCGCCACCACTCACAGAGGAGCAACACGGAAAGGTGGAGCCGAAATACACCGAGGGTGGTCATTGTCAGAGTCTATCACATTCGCAGGGGCTCTTTAAAACCTCCTTTATTTTAATCAATTCAATGGATACGGCAGCGCCTTTTATCGTGGTCATCCATCCACAATGTTGTAAGCCGACAAATGAATCCAAGGAAATGTTTCGACCTCTTTATGGGATGAAACCTGTGACCCTTGGCACTAGGTACCAGGTGATTAGCCGCTAAATAACCGGAGCTCTATTCGAAATGAAGTTAAAAAGAATTTCCCTAAAGAGTCAATAATTAAATCTGAACTTTCCTGACAATTCTTTAATAAACCTATCTGTTAAAATGTCAGGATGTCCTTACGTTATCCAAAAAGGTCAAAAATCCGTCCGACTTAACCAAAACTGTACACTTAAACATAATAAGTGATTGTTTACATGTACCAAAGAGAATATATCACATAAATATCATCCCATGCTAAACAACACACCTATTTTTCAGCTTCGTCACATATTGGCATCTGGGTGTTTTTTTTTTATCCGGTTTCTTTTCTCTTTCGGTAATCTCTTTGCAATAACAGGTTACGTGATATCCCAAATTAATATGTATTTTTCTTGACTCTGATGATGATATATGTATTTGGATGAACTTCTCGTAAGTAGAAGAGCAGGTTCACTAATCACTATCAAGGGAATGTAGTTTAAATTTACATTTGTTCGCTAATATATCAGAGGTAACTATGCCTTCGTCCAATATATGTCCAGGCCTGAACAAACAAATCACCCACTCACTGATTACCTGAATCGTTGCGTCACTGATTCACTGACTCAATCACTCACTCACCCACTTATTAACCAACTCACTCACAGAGGAACTCTTTAACTCAAGCACTCACTAATTCAAAATATTTTACTGCATCTCCCCCCACTCTCTCTCTCTCCTCGTCTATATATATATATTATATTAAAATATATATATATATATATATATATATATAATATATATATAATATAAATATATATATATATATAATGTTGTATATATATATATAATATATACATTATTAAATATAATATATTATAATATATATATATATATATATATATATATATATTATCTTATATATTATATATATATATATATATATATATATATATATATATATATATATATATATATATATATATATATATTACAATTACTTCTAATAAAACTACAACAACTGCTGCTACTACTACTGCTATTACTATTATTATTACTACTATTACTAAAACTGTTATTATTTCTAATATTACTACTACTACTTACTACTACTTATACTACTACTACTGCTACCACTTCTACTACTACTCTACTACTACTACTACTAATAATAATAATAATCATAATATTATTACAACTACTACTACTATAACAACAACAACAACAAGTTTTACTACTACTACCACTAATTCTACTTCTACTGCTGTTACTACTGCTACTGCTACTACTACACCTACTATCACTTCTACTACTAAATATAATTTTAACCTTAATATGAGTACTAATATTCATACTATGAAAACTAATTCTGGCACAAGTATTACTCCAACATTTAGTAGGATTCCTCATAAACCCAATCATTTTAGCATAAAGTAACCACATTAAGATACCTTCGAAATCAGACAACGTTGGCTATTCAAGATAATTAGATCCCATACAAGAAAGGAAATCATCAAAAAATGCATATTAAAATAACAAATACAAATCTATAATACAAAAACGAACAAGTAAACAATGGATTATAACACTGACCGTAAGAAAACATGCTCCCCTCTCATCGTAATTAAATAGCTTTAAGTGAAACCGAAAGGCCTTATTAAAAATGTATAACACTTTAAGTAGATCACACAGTATCATGAATAGGCCTGTTACTTATTGCTGCCTTCGTTGTTGGATATTGTATGGTCTAGATCTGAGATATAAACAGGACTTCTCGACTGAGATTGTGTACTTCATATTTGCTTAATCTTGATTTACGAATTATGTATAGCAATTCTGGACGTTTCATTTGGGAAATGTGTGTGTGTGTGTATGTATGTTTGTGCGTGTGTTTCAGTGAGTGTTAGGGTATGTATATATTTGCGTGTGAGTGTACGGGATTCTGTTTAGTTCGTGGGTCAATAAATGTGTACCTGCCAGTCGTCTTTAAGTTATAATATGTCTGAAAAGGTGTGTTTTAATCGCCACATGCTGTAAACTAGAACTGATAGAAACTTCATTTTACAGGCCCTTCATTTGAATACTCCCCTGTATGACTATCTAGTGTGTTCCTGAACAAAGGAATTTACTCCTGAGTTAAAACGATTGAGACATATCAATAACGAAGAAAAGGCGAACATAAAACACTTCAATCCTCAAATTGATTGTTTTATTGTACACGAAATGTCTAAAATCACATTGACACAGACTATTGCTTTTTACGTAAGGGGCATCACTTGTTATTGGATCTCGTGGAACTTTAGAAACAGGTCATGTTTCTTCTAACGATGTTTAGCTAGAGTTTAATAACAAATGTTACATTTCCGTTACTTTAATCACTCAATCAGACACAGTTCGCCTTATACCTGTATGGGACGACAAATGCTCAGGACACTGTAATATAATCTGCTTTGAGCTTAGATAGCTTAGTTATTATATTTTATATAAACCTGTTTAGTTGCATACAATTATAATCGATTTCCCCAAGAATAGTAAATTTGGTCAACATAATCGATGTTAGAATAAATTTTCCTGTTTTAAATAACGATAAAACCTGTTATTTAACCATATAGTTAGGATGGATTATAGTATGTCCAGTCTGTTTTAGTATATTTTGTACTTTCATATACAAATTGAACTATTGGTTTTGACGCTCTGATCACGCAGAACAGTAACTTACCGTTTGTAAACATTGTAGTAAAGAAATATAAAACAAATCCAAAAACAGATATTAAAATAGCTTATTAGATACTTAGATAGTTATACAACAACAAAAAAACGGCTGAATATTAACCTCTTTTTTTAAATGGTGATATATTACACGCTGCCCAAATATATTTATTTGGGAATTCTTTTTTGTCATTAAATATGATCATGTTTTTTATTATTGGTTTTAGTATTAAGCAAAATTCATTTATCTTCCTCCTATTTTATGTTCGTTTTTATATCCTACGTTTGCCCATTGGAGTATGTCTCAGGTGAGACAAAGCTGTCTATTATGGAAAGTTGTCGTCCAATTTATTCTCTGCCAGTAGCAATTCTTGTTAAAACTAATTTTGATCTTGTCTACATAAGTAGTCATAGGTGAATTGCTTTTCGTAAAGACGAATAGAGGGGTGAAAATAGCTAGAAAATATTCATCTTGGAAAGCACACCCATATTCACACAGACGCACATACATAAACCCAAATGTACAAATAGTCTCATATACCAACATGTACACTGAGATGAACATATACACACACATGCATACACACACATACAGCTAAGTATGTGCATGCACAGATTAATACATTTTGCGAAAAGTTATACTGTTATGTGGATTAAAGTAACTGATCTTGTATATCGATGTAAAATTGGCATGTAATTGCTATTTTTGTCATATCCGGTTTACTTCATTAAATGTACAGAAGCTATTGCATAACTTCTACCCAAATAATATAAGCTTTAATTTAGAAGGCCGCGGCTTAGCAGTCAAATATTGAAATAACTGTAAGTCTGAAATAACAGTGGGTTCGGTGGTCTCCAGTAATACGCAAAAGTACAGCAAGCCATAAATCCAGATCTAGTGAGCTGTTTTACTGTTTTCTTATTGAAAGTAGGCAAAGTAAAAGCCAGCTTATGTTATCTTATTTAGCATACTACATGGCTAATATATGTCCTAAATACAAACTCCAAACTTATGGGCTGAATCTTTTTATTGTTGCTGCGCCAACATTGTGGAATACGTTGTCTACTCGTATTAGAAATTCTAAGTCACTAAATGTTTAGTTTTTTTTAAACATGTTAAGACATTCCTATTCAAACAATATTTTAATTGTTAATGTACTCTTTATATTTAGTGATTTTGTTAAATACCATTTTCTTTATTGAACAGCGCCTTAGAAAACGGTTACCTGGTTTTGGCGCTTTATAAATATACATTATTATTATTATTATTATTATTATTATTATTATTATTATATATATATATATGTTTTATAGATGGCATTGAAAGCAACATGATACTATAGCAAATACACATTATGTAAGTAATGGTAATGCACTAAGAACTTCGATGATTATATGAAACTAGAGCATATTTCGTATTATTAACAGATTTGACTATTTACATAATACCTGAAATTTCACACCTTCTGAAATCATTATATAATGAATTTAGCACAATCCGTTTAAAAATAGTACACACTATTTCTTAGTCATATGCGCTTGACATAGCCTATTTACTAAATACCAAGTTATAGTTTGTAAGGCATGAAATACATAATTAGCTTAGGTCTCTTAAAATGGTGTGACTCACACAGAAACATGCACGTAGGTACCACATTGGAACACATGCGCTATATGCACTTACTAACACACAATCACACTGACGGATTTCAAGGAAGACATATTATTGTTTATCTTCATGAATGAATGAATGACTTTATTTTCTGTACTGTATACATATTTATACCTGCTGACATACTAAGGTAAAGATTCATGAACAAAAGTAAATTTATAAATACAATAAGTATACAGGACACAGATGTAGAAAACAGTCTACAGGAGACGTAATTAAATCGTAGACGTCTATACTTTTATAGTTATAAATTTAGTTGGAACCATTCTACAACAGAATGTAAGATGTAGTCAATTTTACATAATAAGTACTGATTTATTCCGTTAATTTGATGCTGCCGCCTTGGTGTATTCCCCATAACCCTATCTCACTCATTAAAATATTATGCAGCGCCATGAATACATGGGCGAAAAAAATAGGATGAGTCATCATGGCCCTCCAGTTTGGATCGTTTAAATCTAGATGAGAAACTCGCACTAGATATGAGTAATGAGTTGCACATGTATATATCATGCGGTAAAAGGCTCCATATTTTAGGACCCATCTGGATGATGCTTTGGCACGCAGCCTAGGTGCGTGTTTTTTTGCGCCATTAATTTATATACTGTCGAGTGTCTGGTATTGTGGCCGTGTTGATTTTGTGAAAAAGTAAATATATGTTTTAACGAAGATGGCAATATGTCCTTAAGACATAATAGTACATATTTTTTAACTTGTAATTGATACAAGTCTACTAATTTGAGAAAGTGAAGGTGTTTGAATACTGATGCTGTATGTGCCATATAGTGTGCTCCTGTAATGATTCCGACACGTTTTTGCATTATGATCAATTTTGATAAATGAACGTGACATGCTGCTCCCATAATATAATGCTATAAGATAAGTATGGATATGTGAGAGAGTAATAACGTGTATTTAAGTGACTTTTTGGCATGATATATTTAACTTTATTAATTGCAAAGAACGATGTTGATATTTTCCTTTTCATCATATTAGTATGTTCATCCCATTATAATTTATCATCAATATACAATCCCAAGAATTTGGCACATTTGGTTCTCTGAATGTTACTGTTAGATATTTGAATATCTATGTTGGTGTCTTGTGGCTTATGGTACGTGAATAACATGTAATTTGTTTTAGATATATTAAGTGAAAGTTTGTTGGCGCTAAACCAATCGGTTAGATTTAGTAGTTCATTATTCATTGTTGTAAACACATAAGTTATATGTTTGGATTTGTTTGTGATTTAAAACTGTGAGGATTTCTTGATCTGCTGTTATGTAGATGGTAACCGGAATTAATTTTGGGTTTAGATATTTCATTTGCATATTTTGATCCTATAGTGGTAAAGTAACTGCAAAAGTTAGCACCCATTTCTTTGCAATTTGTTGTTCTGCCCATTTATTGTGAATGCTTGAGGTATACTTGCTTTGATATTAGTCTTACGTATTGTGCTGTTTACTGTTTTCCGTGTATTTCTATATCACTTTTAAATTTATGAAATATTTGAAAATAATGATTTTTCTTAGCGATTCCTAGCATAGGATCATAAACTTTTTTTATTGATGCCAATTAATTCAAATAGTAATCTTCGATATCATAATCCGAGAGTATATGTGAAACTCGTGATATTTATATTAATTAATTAATTTCTTGGTCTATGTTAATATTCTGAAGATAAACATTTAATCAATTTGTTAATATTTTGTATTATTATAGTATCTGTTTATGTGTAGTTTTTGACACTGAACTGAAACCAAGTTTCCAATGATTCATACTCTGATAACATAACCGTCTTTATTTACACAATTAGCTGAAAATTACACACCCCAAATTGTCACATTGGTTTGACATATATACTACAAATGACACAATCAGCCTCATTAAGCTGGTGTGAGACAATTTCTACGCAACAAAAACAAATGACTTTCGAACTTTCTCATCTTGTCACTTGTGAATTTTGTATCAATTGCATGTGTTGGTGCTAGTCATTTCCCGTGGGTTTATTTTGCATTGTTTCCATCCCGGAAACCTCCTGGAACAGATTGTATTTTCTTTATTAATACTATTTTTAATATTTTCCTCTCATATGCATTTGTATGGAAACAACTTGAAGCACGTGCCATGTACGAAAAGAATACTTCTACAAAACACATGTCGATACAAATAACTACAAAAACTGAAATTTTAATCAGGCCAATAAGAGGATTATTGTGTACAACAATGTTTATTCAAAAGCCCTTGGGAATATTTGGCAATAGCTGTTTAATCTGATACATATGCTTAACATAAGTGACAATTTTCGAAACATAACAATCTTCTTATCTAACCGCTGTCATGATGTGCCAATTTTACATAAAAGAATAAAGTAGTTCCCTTCTGCCGATGAATTACGTCTAAAATTAACTTAGAAAGTTATGTTTTGACTTATTATCTGTCGAGGAAAGAAAACACTTGGTACCGTGTTATACATGAAATCTTGCCACAGGAGTTCGAATAACATGAACCTTTAGGATTATTTTCTTACACAACACAGATGACCACACTTTGCTGATGTCCAAGATTTATATCGTTTTCATTATTTAATTTGACTTCATTATAGATTTGTATCTGGTTACGAATCATTAGAACGTCATCTCTAATATGTAACCTGATATCAAGGAACGACGCTTGTCATGATATACACAAAGGCATTGCGATTCTCAGCCTTGTCACTGTATTTCAACTAATAATGAATCATTTCATTTTATAGTAAAATAGAAAGCATACAATTATATTTAGGGCATATCAACAACAAGGACTAACAACAACACTATGTTTTGACAAATGATAACTCATCTTACGAATTATATTTAACAGGTTGTACAAAAGCTATCCCTAAAGACATAAAGAAAGATCATCAACGCAATGTCATCGAATATCACGATTTATTTTGTGCGCCATTGTATGATACGTGACTGATCTGCTCTTGCATAGCACGATTAATTATGTCTATGAATCATTCTGAAAATGTTTATGAAATAACTTCTTAAAGCTGCATTTTATGTCCCATATATTGAAACTGGATCATATATTTCAATTGGCTAACACGATGATAGATAATTCCATGGGCCATGTTGTTGTTAATGGCCTGAAAGAAATCCATAGCGAAGGATTAAATCATACCCGGAATTAGAATCCATGCCATATTGTTCCTGTTTCTAGATAGGATACTAACGTTTCGGTTTATTTCGTTTATTATAATATTCTATGAGATTTTGTAGTTCTATTTCTAGTTTTCATAAAAGACATACTAAAAGTGAGTTACATACGTACACACAAACGCATATACACACGAGCATGCCAAGGTTATCTTTGAAAATAACAGGAATATTAAACTTGAATGAATGACAAATACAACAACAAAAAATTAAAGTCAATTCGATCTGGTCGACATTTCACCACAAGGCTAATACATCAGCATTTACCTTCACCATTTCGTCTACTATATAAACAAGCACATCGTAACCATTGGCTTATTAATTGCTAATTAACATATATGTTTTATCTTACTTACTCGTATCTACAGGTATCATTATAATTAAATATCCAGTGTGTGGTAAAGTCAGATGTCAGAGTTATTCAGTGTCCATAAACTGGAGAATGTATCAATTTTAATGTATTGTTGTTACATTTCAGAGCCAAATTAATTATTGGAAGTGCCAAAACTAGCATTATAACTGTCACATAAAACAGCACACACTGGCCTGTTTTATATACCAATATGGTTTGAAATTTAATATAATAAAAAATATTATATTTAAATAAAATAATAATCAACAAAAACAGGACAAAATTGTACGAGATTAAAGTTTTCTTGTTGATCATAAAGACAGATTTAAGATGACTTATTTTTCGTCATGAATCTTTACTTTCTTCATATTTCATTGTAAGAAACCCCTTTCTATGCAACATTTTGTGATATAAAAGCAATGTTATATGGCAAAAATCTTATATTTGCATGTTATTTCTTTAATATATTTTAAAAGCTTATGTAATTGTAATCGTCATATACTTCGATTTTTGGCTAATATATATTTTAACATAACGTATTATTACACTTATCGGTATATAATAAGTAATTAGTTTAATAATCAAGAGAATAGGTGAATATTTGTCCTTCTTGTCTTATTATATAGGATCTAACTACTTTTTTACCGTCTATACTATATAAAAGAAGCCTTTTTAATTAAATCATATCTCAGGAGAGTGGTTTTAATAAAAGAGACATTTTATACGTAAGCCATTGAGTCTGAAGGAAATTAATTATTTTTGTAATCATGAAGTAGCCTTGAAATGACAAAAACAGCGACTCTCCTTCCAAGTTGTTTACAAATACAAGAATACTTATGACAATAACCTGGTAATAGTTTATTGACATGCAGCTAACTGAAATAGAGGACAGCTTACATGTAGGGTGAAGAACTTGGTCTGTCTGCTGTTCCGATTTGTAATGCATAGATGTATGGTCTTTCAGTAATCATATTTTGTTTGTTTGGGAGTGTTTGTTTGTATGTTTGTGTTTGTATCAGTGTTTTTGTGTGTATCTGTTATGCATGTGCGATGGTATATATGTATGTATTATAAATATATATATATATATATATATATATATATATATATATATATATATATATATATATGTGTGTGTGTGTGTGTGTGTGTGTGTGTGTGTGTGTCTGTGTCTGTGTTTGCGTGTGTGTGTGTGTGTGTGTTTTAGGGTACATATAAAGAGGCAACAGGCACAGAGCATCGACATATCTAAACATCCTTTGAAACCTACCTCCATAAATCTAAATACAACTATACATACATTAATCTAAAAATAACATGTTCCATACCTCCACATATTGATAGATGTGTGCGTATACCTAAGCATGTGTCTGGTCTACTCATCAGCCTGTGGGAACCAGCTAATTCGCTTTTCGTACGCGACAAATAGGTCACGCCCACAGGAAAGCGGCTACATGCAGGCTACGTACAAAAAGCGGAAGCACGTAAACAACATACCATTAGATATCACAGCTGGCAACAAACAACACGTGCGTGTGGTTCAATGGTGACTTGCTACATACATATCATAAACTATTTTGACACCACAGTTTACATTCAACAGTAATTTTATGTGGTCCAAAAGAAACCTGTATATAAAACATTTCGACACCTCAGATGCTGACCTCAGCTTTATTATGGGTTCGAATAACTGAATAAATCCTACCTATATGAACCATGTATCAATACAAGTCCGACTGGTCTGGCGTCGAAGTTCTTCTCTAACCTAAGTGAAAATTTAAGCCTTTTATATACCCTCAGGGTGTTAACAAACATTACAGTTTGTTCATAACAAAGAGAGTGTACACTAACTCAGTATGGACTCACTGAAGCGATTTAACTAAAATAAAAACAAAGTTGCAATACTGCGCAATGGATTATTACTGGACTAGAACGAAATATCGTCTCAAACCTGAGTAAATACTATGATTTACTCGAATCTAACAGCTACTAAGTATATCCCTAAGTATATGCAGTTAGGTGTGGTGGGATCTAAATTAAAGCGCCTATCCGCTTGATCTATTTGACCCATGGTCGAGATTTCAGGTAGATCTCCGATACTGCGAATGACACGTCGGGATTTTAATAGCTATACATTTAACAAATTTCCTATATCAGTATAACCTAATTACTCATAATATGGGGAAAAAACTCTGTCCGCAGCTTAATACCCATGGAGATGCCAGTCCCCTGAAGAAACGTCCAGAGTTTGAATTCGCAGTTCGAGATTCTCTGTGCCTGTACCTTATTATACACAGCTAAAACACGCATATACACACATTCCAGCGCGCACACATATAAATACACGCACACTAATATACACGTACGTTGTGACACACCTACACTCACACTTACACATACAAATATAGACACACTCACACACATATACATCCGCCAGTATTCACTCGCTATCATAAAAACATATTTGGATATAATCACTGGTTACTTCCATGTTTACCTAAGGATTTACACAAGCTTTGAGAAAGCCATATTATGTGATTTCAACACCATCCCCATAGGGCACCTCCCTGGTATATCGGTAGCGTATTGGATGACAAATCACTACCAACCGTGTTCGAATCTCGGCGTGAGCATATCTGAAAGTTGTTTCATCTTTGACCTCTCTTCATTATATTTGGAGGTCGCGCGGTCTATTTAGCCTACCATGTACACACAGGTGGTGGCGAAGCAACAATCATCATCATCATCATCATCATCATCATCAACACCATCCCAACCTGGATAAACTGTATATCTTATTTATATTATAAGTATCATATATATATATATATATATATATATATATATATATATATATATATATATATATATATATATATATATATATATATATATATTAAATTAAACTCACCTGACTAGAATCACGTCATACATGATGCGTCGTGTAGCTGATTGTTTATTTCTCAAATATGTAAAGAATGTCAATTGTAAGACAATGGACTTAAATGGATTGTTAGTGCATTAGTTTTCTTGTAAATATGGGGTATTTATCTATCTAATAAGTCTGTCCAGCTGTGATCTTGTTATAGAGGCAGCCAGTCAGCACCTAGTTCACATGATGGCAACTTCAGCTAAACAGCTGATGGTATAATTAGTGGTGTTCACCTTTTTGTGTGATACTCTAATTGTATTTCTTTGGCCAGTGGACGTATTAGTACATTAGTTAAACCATCTGGTTGTGTGATGTGATTGCAATAAATGATATAAACAATTGGGAATGAATTCACTCCAAAATATTAAATTACTAATTGACTTAGCTGACCAGGTGGCACGAGGAATTAAGCTGGGGATGATGTTGAGGTAATGTTAAGTTGATACTGGTGTTTATCTATGTAGTAACTTGTGTGACGTTTTCCACGTCATTTAAATTAACATCGTATGTTTATAATCAATTTCAATTCCATGTCTTTAAACGCCACCAGATCAATAAAATCCAGTGTTTTTATTTAGCAGTTAAACTGGCATTATACATTTGTGAATATTGATTAAGACCCAGATTCATGATTGTGTGATATACATATTCATTATTGTAATCATAATTACTTTACAAAATAATCCCAATCATAATCGATTGCATTCAGAATGATTGTAATCGTAATCTTAATCATAGTATTCTCAAGGAAACGTAATCGTGATCGAATATCTTGGTCCTATTCTCTGGACAACCCTGCAACATGGTCACTATATTTAACAGTTAGCTCCTGGTCTCATATTACCTGAACCAATTAAAGGTGATCTGCTGTTACTTGTATATAGAACATCGCTTACTGTTTGATGTACGATGTTACCACATACCCTGAATTCAATAAATTGATTATAGTTTGTGGTTTTAGAAAAGATATCGTGTTCTACCTATAATACTCTTCCACGTATCTTTTTGTATTATAGTGTGGTATATATTACATCTATTTTGGTGCATTATCTGCTAAACTGCCTAAAGCATTATTGAATACATATTAAATCGAAGTTGCTGTAAAACGGGCTAATAAGCAAAAAGGTTATGTCTATGTTGGGATTGGCTGTTAGACTATGAGAACACATGTAACAAATTGTCACGAAATCCCTAAATGCAATATATATATATATATCAACCACTCATTTCCACTTTTATACATGCGGCACTGATCTCTACTAGTCTGTCTGATGGAATACGAAATACATAACAAATTCAGTACTGGGGTTTTCCAATCGCAACTTGGGTCTCGTGTACATCGTCTAAATGAAAACTTTCATTGATAAGTGATAGTGTTGATACGAGCAGTAATATCTTCGGAAAATCACATTTATTGTAATAACCCAGGTATGAATTATAATTTTAAGTGCAACGTATCCTAAACAAGGGCACCTACATCCGTTGTTAGTTCTACTATTTTAACATGTGGACGACAATATAGGCCGTGTTTCGTGATCAAATATAATCACAAGAAATTTGTAATCTGTGGTTTTACATTTGTTATAAAAATTTGCAAAATGTTCTATTGATATCCAGACAAAATATCACAGAACAAAATCCCACAGTACAAATCCTACCCTGATCTAATCCCATAATATAACATATCACACGACATAACACCAGAAAGTGAAAAGAGGGACAATAACATGCACAATACAATTTTAATCCTTTTTTTCTTTATTTATTAATATACACAATACAATTAAATGATTATTTTTCTTTACGTATTACCAGGGATATTAAATAAATTATACCTGGAAATATGTACAAGCTTTGTAATGAATAATGTCACCATTCTAATTCAATGTTCATCTAGTATCTTTCCTTCGGATAGTTTAGCCACCACCACGAAGAAGCTATATAACTGTATTACGTCCTAACTGGCAATCCTGGCACAGGATAAGTAGGCATGCCGGCAGATTATTCTACTTTCATTTGACTCGCTTTGTAGGTGGATTCCCAATCCAGTCCTTACTGATTTAGGTCTAAACAAACCAGTCCTCATTTTGAATGGCGTCAATGAGTATCCAAGTGGCTGGATTGCTGTATCCAATAAGGTCTCTGGTGCGATTGTTCCAACCCTGACACGGTTGTTGATGCGACCAGATGCACACCAGAGAGAGAGTAGTCTCACAGACTTTCAACACAGCTGGTGGGTAAAGTGGAAGAATCCTCTTGACCCGAATACCAATCTGAACATTGATATGGTTGAGTAAATCAATAGCTTCCTGTAACATAGGTATTGTCGAAGTGGGATAGTAGTTCATCTGCCCGATTAGAAGTGTTCTCACGAAGGTGTTCCACATCAACTGGAATGACTGTTTGTAAGGCCTTGGTGACACCTTGTTCAAATGTCCCACACTACCGAAGTTTGGTCCATGTATGGACAATCACTGCCTGGAACTATTACATGTAAGATGACATGGACTTGCCGCTAGAAAAATGGGTATATGCGGTATTGACGGCTCTATTTCCAAGTGGAACAGGCATCAGGTGATATCATACATAATGTAGTAATACAGTACAGTAAGCATAGAGCAAATTAAAAATTTGGCTAATATATGTACATGGTAATGTTCTTCTGAATATGATTTAATAAAATTCTGATGACACAGGATATTATGGAGGCTATCAATGATCCCATTAGGGGTGGTTTGGTTTCTAATATTTATATTTAAACCGTTAAAAGCTACTGAGACAGTCGAGAACCCAAAGGTGACAAGTTAATGAATTAGAGCTGCTTGAATGATTTTGCCCGATGTGATAAGGTCTACGAGTAATTGATTGTTCACTATTGCACTTGGAGTAACACAATTAGCAATAGAATGATTAAACGTACCACAACAGATTGTATATATGGTACATTTAATCAGCTCGGCAAATAGCTGTATATGTACTTTTACTTAATCCCGCTGATTGCTTAAGATGATTGCTCTAAACATTTTCTGTTTTGATAATAAGATTTGGACAATTCCTAACATTTCATGCCATATAACAATGTAGGTAGGCAAATCATGGTTGATAAATGATATTAGTTTCTAGTTTTTTTCTCCTGCCATTTATTATTTACTGATATCAATAGACACAGGAAATACGATAGCACACACAGATATAAATTCTTTGGAAAAATCACAAAATATTTATCAGGCAGGAAAATAGTATTGCACTTTATTATTTAGAGATTTTGTCCATCCTTTTCGTGACGCGATCAACGTTTATAAAGTGCTAGTAAGCTAACCTAATATAAATAATGTTGTTATCCGATGTGTATTGTATGGAAGCATAATAAAGCATACCACATAAACGAAAAGATAATACTTACAAAATATACGCATCTCAACAAGATCTTATTGTTATTAATTCGCTAATTTGACTATCATTTGCCGCTAATATTTTCCAATACCAGTTCTTTTCATAAGAAGTTAGAATTAATGATGTCTCAAAAATAAAGATATCGTTAACTGGGGCATCTCAACAAGATCTTATTGTTATTAATTCGCTAATTTGAATATCATTTGCCGCTATCCTTCTTAATGAATACTAACAATCTTACTAATTGCCCTCTAGAATGAGAGTCATTATTATTGTTTCTTCTTTAACTAATTAACATGTTTGAGTATTAAAAGCATCCGTACTTTATAATAGATCAATAATGCCAACAACTAAATCGATATTATAAGAAATCGGATGAACATTATATGTATATATATATATATATATATATATATATATATATATATATATATATATATATTAAATATTCCATATAATATTTAATCAAGTTAATTTTAGTAGGCGTCTAAGTCAACGATGGAAAAAGACGAACCTTACTCACTTAAATACAAGTTTGATATAATAAGAGTAGTTATGTAATTATATTATTATCATTTGGAGAATTTGTTTTTAATAAAACAAAAAATATATATATATATATATATATATATATATACGTTATGTTAAAACCTATAAGGGACTATAAAGTAGCATGCATATAGTTGCTCTAAGAAATGGCAAATCAATGAATGCCTGTTCTGATGTAATCTCTATTACAGTGACACCGCCAATTTATCGCATGAAGATTGTGCCATTTTTGTTTTTGTAATTATGCAGACGTTGTTCATAAAAACAGCAATAAATTTGACTCGTTCAAAGATCGTTTTGTATTCAGTCGTTGTTTTGTAATATATGGAAATGTTTCGGCGAAATTAATATTAGGAATTACATTTGGAATTGAAATTTGTTCTGAAGAATTTCTGTAATCGGGTATGGCGGATAACTATACTGAAATAATATCCATTAGTAGTGAAATAATATTTAGGTATAGCTAATAAATAAAAACACGTTGTCTACTTTAGCTGCCCCAACTGCCTTGACCTATTTACGACCAAAATGTTAATTGTGTCATAAAGTATCGGTGTGTGTGTGTGTGTGTGTTTGTATGTGTGTGGATGTGTGTACGTATGTGTGTGTATGTGTGTATTTATGTGTATGCCAGTATATGTGTGTGTATTTATGCGCGTGTGTTTATGCGTATGTGTATGCGCGCGTGTGTGTGCGAGTGAGTGTGCATGAGTATATATATATATATATATATATATATATATATATATATATATATTGTGTGTATGTGTGTGCGTATGTGTGTGTATGTGTGTATATGCGTACACGTGCGTGCGTGCGAGCATGTGCAGTAAACAAGCAATTTAATAGTATAGGTAGTCATCTTGATTATCGCATGTTCATCTCCTCAAATAAAATAAAACACTAATAGAGAAATTCACTAAACAGATTGTCCTGACATAAACTGAAATAAACACGTTGTGTTTTTTCTTCCGCGAAATCCACAATACACTTTGTGGAAAGAGAGGATGTATCTCCTCTCTTGCCTCTAGAGGCTCTCAGATGCCACTTCATTGACCTTGTTGACGGCATGGATGGGACTCTTAATATATCAGAGGCTGACATTTGATATCGACTTTTATTCACAATGCCTTGATGGCAAACAATACCACATCCAGCTCTTTTGAACGTTTTTTTTTACCTGGAAGTATAAAAATATATAATTGTATCAGCAACACAATAACTATCATGGTTACGTCATTCGTTCTTTTAGATCTCTCACTTTCCACTCAGAGTATCTGTGTTGTTGTTTTTATCACAAGGGATTAACCCCCGGGGCGGTATATCCCAGATGGGACCAACAACGAGATTTAGCCCACCTCACATTCATCCTTTCGTTGATTTTAATATTCACCAGCTGATGTAACTGATTCCTTGTATAGCCCAACCATGCTGATAAATCATATACTAATGGTCAAGTCATATGTCGCACATGGTAATCATTTGACAGATTTATTGTTAATAATTTTGTTCAATGTATCATAATTCATGCTATTTGTCCTGTCGGGCTAATTACAACCGATTTCAATGTGCTGGCTACATTTTTACGCATTGCACCACTAGACACATGATATGTAATGTTCCATCGTGATATACTGTCATGAAGGATGACAAATCAAATCGTTTGTACATCTAGATATAATTGTTTCATTTTCATGGCTACAGTAATAATTTTGGTAGTCTTGGTGGGCTTAGTGTTACCGTTCTTCACTAGGGTCATGCATTTAAGCCGTGTCTTATGTGACATTGCATGTAATAAACTGATCATATTAATTGTCCAATTTAGATTAAGAGTGTACAAGTTTGTCCGAGACACAACAACATTTCATTTTCAACATGATATATGTCATACTTAAAGCGTTAGAATTGTCTGTAAATTTGTGATCCACTTAGTATTCTGTTGCTGTTTTATTATTTTTGTATTTGGCCCTCTATATGTGTTGTGTGTGTGTGTGTGTGTGTGTGTGTGTGTGTGTGTGTGTGTGTGTGTGTGTGTGTGTGTGTGTGTGTGTGTGTCGATTCATGTCACATTCCCATTTCAACTGTTTTTCTTTTAAAATATCTTAGATTTTTTTTAAGCCATCTACTACACTTTATTACATGACACATTTTATACAATTATGGTGATGTAGAGAAATTCCATTATCGTGAACCTAATTATTCAACGAATGCCCCTTCTGCAAAAGTATTGTTCGTGACTGATTTAGCTTCATTATAAAGGAGTCTTTTATCCGGCAAACTCGAGTTCTGACTACGCCACATCTTTTCTCAGACACAATGTGACATTTAATTGTAAAATGGTCTCTATGAACTGACATCACAAAACCTTTCGCTGCCTCAATCCAGACCATAAGACTCACTAATTGTTTACCACTTATATGTAATTATAGCACGCACGATTCTAATGACATTTATGTACCATGAACCGTCTATTGTCACACACTTCGACACAAGATTATTTCTTTCCTTATGGCTATATCATAACCAATCATAATAGTCCATGGCTAATTATTATCACCTGCGTGTTAACTTTCAATTGATTTAGTCATAAGTTGATCTGACAGACAAAGTAACACTACCATCATGTGTGTGATCAGCAACCATCAAATGATCAATGACTTCAATATCATTCCATTTCATTGTACACGGTTAATGAACACAATGGGGTGTACAATTACCTTTTGCAGTGGGATTGTGATATAATGGTTTAAATATGGAAGAAAGGTTACGTGCTACGTGTAACATGTTCATTACTAAAGCAGGCAACATTATATGAACACAAGTAACTCCACACAAGCCAAGTCAGTCAATGATACACCAGTATCTTCCTCTCAGAAAATCACCATCAAAGTGGCCGCTAGCTTCATCGAGTATAAGCTAACTTTCTTATATATATATATATATATATATATATATATATATATATATATATATATATATATATATATATATATATATATATATATATATATAAATATTGTGTGTGTGTGTGTATGTGTGTGTGTGTATGTGTGTGTATGTGTGTGTGTGTGTGTGTGTGTGTGTGTGTGTGTGTGTGTGTTGTGTGTGTCGATTCATGTAACATTCCCATTTCAACTGTTGTTTCATTTATATGATTTGTTTAATTAGTCGTCAGTTCAGTACGTTTTGTCTTTCTTCATCTGATGTGCCATCTACTACACTTTATTACATGACACATTTTATACAACTGTGGTGATGTAGAGAAATTCCATTATCGTGGATCTAATTATTCAACGAATGCACCTTCTGCAAAAGTATTGTTCGTGACTGATTTAGCTTCATTATAAAGGAGTCTTTTATCCGGCAAACTCGAGTTCTGACTACGCCACATCTTTTCTCAGACACAATGTGACATTTAATTGTAAAATGGTCTCTATGATCTGACATCACAAAACCTTTCGCTGCCTCAATCCAGACCATAAGACTCACTAATTGTTTACCACTTATGATTAATTAACTCACCCGCACGCGACGATTCCTACATGTATCCTATTTGTATCTCGTGACCAATGACAATCGTCCTATTGTCACACACTTCGACACAAGATTATTTCTTTCCTTATGGCTATATCATAACCAATCATAATAGTCCATGGCTAATTATTATCACCTGCGTGTTAACTTTCAATTGATTTAGTCATAAGTTGATCTGACAGACAAAGTAACGCTACCATCATGTGTGTAATCAGCAACCATCAAATGATCAATGACTTCAATATCATTCAATTTCATTGTACACGGTTAGTGAACACAATGGGGTTTACAATTACCGTTTGCAGTGGGATTGTGATATAATGGTTTAAATATGGAAGAAAGGCGAGTCAGTCAATGATACACCAGTATCTTCCCTCTCAGAAAATCACCATCAAAGTGGCCGCTAGCTTCATCGAGTATAAGCTAACTTTCTTAGTAGTGATCAATAAAAATATGTTCAGAATATAAATATTATTATAGAAATAATTTAGTGTTGTTCTTCTTCGTTATATATTTATTATTAAAAACATAACTCCAGGCTCGTGTACCGGAAATAACTTATGTAATCATTTGTAACAGGTGTGTACATTTATGTATGTATGTATGTGTGTGTATGTATATGTGCATGCATTTATCAATGAACGCAGGTTTTGCTGCAACTAATAACATCTAGCGTCTCTACACATGTTAAATAATATACAGATAGTATGATAATTTGTTGGCATTCTACCTCCCTAGAATTTACGACTCCATGACATTTTTCGTTTAAAGCAGAAGCGTGTATACGTCTCATCATTTTTGCACTTGAGCAACTGGACCCAAGTGAAATATAAATGCTGGTGCAACTAGTAACAGGAGCAAATGACGGTTTCACCTTTAGCTGCCGCACAGTAAAATATGTGACTTTTAATTTGATGAAAGGAATAGTATATGGTATTCATGGTACCAGAATTAGGGCAAAAGGTCAACGTTCTATTAAGATAACCACCATCTTTTCAAACTTAGCGAAACATAAATTTAGAAATTAATCCTATAGGTTAAACCTATTTAAGTTATTGGTTGCAAAAGCATATCATGATAACATTTCCATGATCATGTTATGTTGAATTAGGTATTTTGTTTCGAACGATTTATTTTGTAGAATGCTTATACCTGTTTGGGATGCAAACATACATGCCTGTGTAGCATGACAGTCTTAACAGCACAATAGGTCCCTGGACAAAGCAGTTCACTGGGGCCTCTTTCTACACAGCTACTTTAACATTTAACCACTCGCTGGTTTATTCATTTGAGTACTGCCCAGCTTGCCCCCGGGAAAGTGCCCGTTCGACCGATGCGCTAAGACGCCAATGTTGCGTACAGTTTTCAATATGATATTATCCACTTTTAATGCACCACAGATACACGTCTTCCTAATTTGGATACGAGTTTTTCTCAATGCAGTTCCTAGAAACTTCACTGAAACCCCACAAATTGGTTTTCTTCCTGTGAGAAAGGTTCATTGTTCTATGCATCTATTGCAAAGCAAGTGTTCGCGGTAGCTTTCTTATATTCTGCTCGAGTTCTTCTAGCTAGTTATACAACTATATGTGACCAGAAAGGAACTTCATTTAAATATTGGCTAATTCATTCCACAAAAGGGTCTATAATAAGCCTAATTACCATTGTACTAAATAAAAGCAGGGTTATGTCTACTATTATTTAATAAAAAAGAGGGTAGGCATATACACGTAATCGACTTGTTTGATTGTGGGTTTACCTAATCATGATAATTTCTTTTTAACTGAAATATGAACGTCCGAACATGTGTAATGTCGCCAGATTATCCCTAAGGATTTAACTGATATCTCGGTGGAGGTAAGATTGTTCTATGATCGTCCTAACATGATAATATCCTAAGTGCGATTGTATAATATTTGTATTATTTGTATTGAGTATATAACATGGAAATTTCATAAAAGCTAAATATGACCTTTGCTTATCTCGTCAACGATTAGGTCAAATTCTATTATTACAACTATTATTTTACCGAACCCAAATGTTTAAGGACTACATCATATGCATAACTGAGGAAAGAACATAATGTATCAAAATAGTTGATAGATCTAGGTTTCAAATTTATTTTCACACATAACATATAATTAGCGTTTTAATATATTACCGAGTTTTTAAAAACTTATTATTATATAACATATTATTTGTACGTTGAAAGGCTCTTTCAAGTAAGGACGCTTTTTTAAATATAGCTTATTATTATTATTATTATTATTATTATTACTTTATTATTATTATTATTATTATTATTATTATTATTATTATTATTATTATTATTATTATTATTATTATTATTATTTTATCTAAGACTAAGACATTCCCTTCCATTATCAAAGGTTATTAAATCAGAGTTGTTAATTAGTCATTATCACATATAACTGTAGATTTGCTTGTTAGGTAATCTAATCCATTACCTATCTTTCATTCATTCACTAATTAATTAATTCATTCAGCATGTCAGTTGGTTAATCACTCCTTCATTAATTCATTCATCATTGATTCATTCATTCAGTCAATCACTGAGTTAGTCAACCAGCCAGTTTGTCAATCGGTTAGTCAATGAACTAGTCATTAGGTTAATCAGCCTCGTACCTAGTCAATTATTCAGAATGTTAGTCAGTCAGTCTCCTGCCATGTCTTAAATATTTAATATAATACGTATGATTAATCCAAATAAATGTTTAATGATAATTTGTTAAAAGTTTCTTTAAAGAATTCATTAATTAGTAATTTCAGTAATTCTTAAGAAGTAGTCTTTGATTAATATGATTAAACGAAACCAAATTTAAGTGATGCCAATTAGTTCGGAAATTTCCTGTGCCAAAAAATAAATAAATACATCATATTCCACCCTGGCTTAATCTGATACCTGAGAGAGTTGGTTGTCAGTTTCAACTTGCTTAACTGTAATGTTTCTGCCAGGTAGTTAATCCATCCTATATTTTCCTTTGCAGTGCAAATTTGAGAAATCAGGGTTATAATTAAACTTACTAAGGACAAATCATATTTGTCTATTAGCAATTAATGACCCTTTTATAATATTTAGCAAACGTAATTATTTTTATTAAATTTCAGATTATCCTTGAAGATGACGCTGATAACAAATATACCGACAGAGATTCATACCAGTATGGACATCTGATCGATTCAAGGTATTTGTGTATTATTCTGTACGATTTTAATTATTATTGTAAGTAAGTTTTTTCAGATGGTGTTTGTTATCCATACATACCCGACGCCATCTCTTCCATAACCATTGTGCTATTTGTGCAGCGCATTTTAGTAAAGAATAACATGGGATATATCAATAGTGCTTTCATAGCTAATGGCTATGTTCCACATGACATGAAAATACTAAACAGCACGTACCATCATATTAAACTATACTGTATAATTACGTCAGTTAACCTGCACTCAGATCGGGATACAGTTTGTATTAATATCAGTTATCGACATGTATATATCTTGTGTGAATATATATATATATATATATATCGTGATATGTTTAAATAGTTGGCAAATCATTTTTTTACTATTTATTTCTTGAACATAGTACACGGTTTTAATGGAAGTATATCATGTACTCTAAAGTTCTTACAGTTATTATATTAAGTTATATATTATATCCATTACTATATTTATGACGATCGAACCAGTAACCTTCTGTAGCCAATGTCAAACCCTTAACAGCTATCTAATACTCAATATAAATCACACAACAACCGGTACCATCAATGCTATTCTTTTGCCTGTAAACTGTCATTTCCACAATTGTATGAAACTGAATTCTGCTCAGGATGATGATGATGATGATGATTGATGTTTTACGGCCACTTTTATGCACAAGGTAGGCTAAATGGGCCGAGCGACCTCCAAAGGTAATGAGACGAAGTGAAAGACGAAACAACCTTCAGTTATGCCCACGCCGGGATTCGAACACGGATGGTAGTGATATGTGGTCCAGCACGCTACCGCTAGACCACGGAGGCGCCCGAATTCTGCTCAGGAATTGTACATGCAATTATATAAATGCTTCCCAATAGCTGTCTATCGATCATGTGAAATAAAAAAAATTATATTTCAGATTAATTAATACGATAATAATCGCTATATATCTCAGTAACAGGAGAAAGGCTGGTCTAAACATGTTCTAAATATCTTCAACTGTGTATGCGTGTGTCTACGTGCGCGCGCAGACAAGGCAGGATTGTCATTAATTTTGTCGTTATAATATTCCTTACCTACATGGACTACTTAATAACGTGTGTCCATTTATCAATTATGTTCATCATAATAACAACACGAAAATAAGAACATCTGCACATAAATTATATTTGGCTAAACCATGCAAAAAGGGTTAAATTGTAGAGTAGGCAATTAACTATGCACACTAATAGTACATGTATGGCACCATTATACGTTGTATGTGCAATCTATTGTGTCATATTATGTTTATATAATACAATATACAAAACACAACGATCACTTCATGATATAAGTCGTTCATTGGTAAGACCGGGAGAGTATAACAACAAAATATTTCGATTGTTTTCGATAAGAAATAACTACTCACTTGGATAAATCAACGATTGGTTGTACTCTATAGGTACTCAATAAGTGTGTCCCTTCTGTTGACCGGATTATGGTGTTGTTATACTAGACAAGCTTGTAAATCATTTTTAAGCTTATTTTGGTTAAATACAAAGGATGTAATATTAAGTCATTATTTAGAAATAAAATCAGATTCTTTTGATTTTACCTGAAATAAGAACCACCCTTACTGCCAAAGAGAATATTAATAAAACTGATTCCCTGACACAGTTTGTTAGCTCTAGACTGATAAAGGACACCTGGTGTCTTAGTCTGTAGATATTTGGCCAACGGTTATTTCACCGTTTGACCTTTGTCCGTAGGAACAAATCACCGAACTCACATTCAAATGACCCTCAAACTAAACCTAAGCCACGAGTCCTCTGGGCCAAAGTTCCGTTCTGTTAATTGTCTCTTCGGTATATTGTCCGTTTAACCGAATGTTTCTCGGTGAAATGTTCTTTTAGTTAATAAAAAACACGTTTGAAATACTCACCAGGAATTGCATGCCAGCCATTTTTGAGGACATGTTAAGAAAGGGGCAAGCACTTCCAGATGCATTTTCTTGCAGGTGTTCCATATTTAATTTGTGTCATCCAATTTTACTCTTTCTAAGCCAAGAAATCGGCATTCAAACATCATATAGCCACTTTGTAGAGTCTTGAATATCTCAAAATGGTATTTTTTACTTAGTTATACACAGTAGTAGATCATTGGTGGCAAGTAACGAGAAATTATAAATGAAACACCTAAGTGTTTTTTGAGCGTAAACATTTTATTTAAGGAAACTTTCTTTACGGTCAACACTCTCGGCATTTCAGAGATGTGAATATTTTCCTGTTATCTGTAGTTATATTGCTATACATAATGTGTATGCTTAGTGGGCGGCTACATATCTTATTTATACATTTCTATATCTGGCCGGATAGATGTTTTTTGTTGGTTTTATCGTATATTAGAAGTGAAACCTAAAAACCATAATTTTTATATGAACGTTTCAGTACTCGAAAATTCTATTAGTTTTTTTTTAACTCCCTTTATTGTGTTGTCTTTCATTTCACATACACATATACATACCCACACACGTATCAAACCCGCCAAGTGGTGTGTTTATGTTATATCAGTAACCACCGACAATTGGATGACATCCTACGCTTGCTTATACATCGTTCTCTATAACAGACCCAACTCTACAACGTTCGTGTGTATTAGTTCCAGCTGGCACGCATTAGGAGCAAATCTGGGATGAAGTGCACACAGAAATGGAGAAAGCTTGTACATTACGTGGAGAGTATTAGCATCGTTTGTCCAAATGCGGCAAATCAATCTTCGTTACCGCCAGACCTTAGTTAACTATCCCATGATCCTTACACTACGAAGAAGATTAAGCCGCAATTTGTGACAATATGTCTTATTTTATCAAATAGTTATGGTTGATTCTTGAAATGTGTGTCCACTGAGAATATTTGTATAGTTTTTTTGCTGTTAAGCAGTGTCATGCTGGCTGAACATGGGAGTTTTCTAGTTAATGCGTACCATTATGCCGTTGACGCGAGGTACATTACGAGTATAGCCAGTTTCCTTTTCACCTTACTTCATGGCGCATAACATGAAAGTCACTAATTGATGTTTGTCACAACATCATCTAGCGTAGTAGAAAAAGTGTTTCTAACTCATCCTCAATCTCTAACCGAATGGAAGCGTTTGTTATAAATTGCTATAAGACCCCTACTTTCATTCATGTATATGCCTTTCCACGTAACTAGTACGCTGTCAATTCATACATCTGTCAAACAGTTTATCCATATCTAAACAAATATTAGCATTTCTCAATACAGAGCTTAATTAATCCATCCTTTAGTGAACATGGTCTTGATACTATAGATAAATGTGACTAAGTTGTTATTAGCACAATAAATTGAAGGTAGGAGAAGCATTTCCTCCTAACAATCTTGGGGGGGGGGTACTACATGTGGCTTTTGATCCTTTGTTAATCCCAACTATCACTTTATTTAATGTGTGGCCGATCGCACGATCGACACCACGATCGAAAACTAATGGCCCTGACAACTTGTCAATCAATTCACAGACTATCAGAAACATCTCATGCTCAGTGTGTGGCTGTAATACTAGTAGCGGGTTATTTATATAGAAATGTATGGTATTCGCATTGCGTAAGCATTGACAGTCGCTGGTTATGGGGGGGGGGGAGTTTGGGGGCATTACCGTGGCAGGAAATCTGGTTCTTATCAAAGCAGAAGCACACCAATGTCGACTTACTCGCGAGTAGTAAAAACACGCTCTCCGGCAGGGATTAAACTCCCTCCCTTATACACAGGTATGTCCGGAACGGGAATAATAACCTACTGATGATTGTTTTATAGAGCATTAGCTGACATTCGATTACGGGTGCATTTCATACCAAATTTGCGCATACTCGATCGAACTGCTGACGATAATGATGATGATGATGATTGGTGTTTTAAGGTATTGTTATGCACATGGTAGGCTAAATGGGCCGAGCGACCTCCAAAGGTAATGGAGGGAAGTCAAAGATCAAAAAAACTTCGGATATCCTCACGCCGAGATTCGAACACGGGTGGTAGTGATCTGTGGTCCATCACGCTACCGCTAAATCAGGGAGAGGCCCCTACATGGTTGAACTGTTAGTACGACAAGTTATACATCTAAACCACCGTAGTCCAAAGCTGATCGAATGATGCTAGAAGCGTATTTAATCACTCAGTTCACCTCATTTTCTTTGCTGGTTGTCCCGTCCATTCACCGTTCTATATACACAAGCACAGCACAGCCATAAAATGCCAACAATCACTTTTCTTTTATGAATTAAGCAATCTTACGTAAAATGAATGTTTTAATGTGTTCGTGTTGTTGTGCTCATGTTCAGGAACCTATTTCCGTTCGTGAGGAGTTTATATTTATACATGTATCATGCGTAGTATTTCCAAGTGTAATCTGTATTTAGCCAAAGATTATTATTTGCAAAATGTTAATTATCATAAGCATCACCGATGTTGAAATTGTAGTTTTCATCTTTGGTTAACCTTTTCTCTCCCTTACAACAAAGGGGTGCCACTTTATTTGCGCACGCCTATGTATATTTGCATTGCCATGGAATGTTTATGTATGCGTCATGGTAGAATTGCGGTCGTTGTGCTTGAGACAGTTTGTGCATTTCTTTAGGTGTTTCAATTCTGTGCCAGCAAATATCCCTTGTATAATAACACAAATAATAGCGTTTTTAAGTGAAACGGATATGGAACCTGTATTCTTCAAACACCACCAAGACGCCATCTATTAACATTAATTCCGTATTTTATTATCTTAGGCTCAAATAATCTATCATTTGACCAATGGAGCTCAGACTATTACTAAAGTATTATCTAATGTATGTGGATTGTTTGGTTAGTGTATAATTTATTTTGGTAGTTTAGAATAAATGTTTATTTCAAGAATGATGTTAGCATTGTTTGAGTAAAATTATTTTGCGTGCGTGTGCGATTGAGTATATGTGTATGTATGATAGTGTGTAAATGTGTGTGTGTTTATGTGTATATGAGTGTGTACGTGCGCGCGCGCATCTATGTGTGTGTGTGTTGTGTTTGTGTGTGTGTGTGTGTGTGTGTGTGTGTGTGTGTGTGTGTGTGTGTGTGTGTGTGTGTGTGTGTGTGTGTGTGTGTGTGTGTGTGTGTGTGTGTGTGTGTGTGTGTGTGTGTGAATGCGTATATGTGTGAAATACAATGCACTAAGGGGGGGTTGCTTTTTAACATAAAATAGGAAGTATATTTCTTATTAGCATTGGTAATATTATATTAGATTATACAATAAATTGCAAGCCGTCGGGAAAATGGCCCATAACAAAATGGCCAAGACAACAGACTAACCTTAGATCACCATCCCTTTGATATACCATTAATCCTCTTTTAGCAGGATACTTACCCATACTCACGCTTTGAGTTAATAGCTTAACACCAGCTAGAGAAACGAATCACTCATCACTGAAATTACTATTAGGCGATTAATCGTAGAAGCCGCCAAGGCCATCTCCATTGGCTAAATGACTAATGGACCACAAATTCAGAAAGTATTATTGGTACTGTTGTGGAGTATTATAGGACGGAGGAACCAATGCTTATTTATCTATTTATATATTTATTAAAGTCCAAGCCTTTCTAGGTCAATTGCTAGAAGTTTTAGAGTTTAATCCAATAAGGGATTAGTTATTCATTATTAATGTTTTTCGGCAAGATCGACGAACAGGAAGTGAAACATTTAAATAGTACGCGATGTAAATGGAATCTGTTGCCCTAATGTGTTTTCCGGTTGATTTAATTAACTAATAAATCTTTAATGCAATCAACTGTTCATTAATTAGTTTTCGCTAATTCCTTTTCCCGGATACCGATGTTATATATCACTTAGAGGAGATGGCCACTTGACAGTAGTGCGTATTAAGTTTAATTTGATTCAATAAATCTGTTTCCCATTTTACCTAGTGATATCTTTTATTGATCATTCTACCCCATTAACAACTATCTATGAAGTTAGATATCCAATTGTCTGCAGCTCCATTTATGGCACAAAATATTTTATAACAGTGATCGCTGTTGGATAACTTTATGTTTTGAAAATTGTATCAGTACATCAAAGTATTCATTTTTAAGATAATCGCAAACATTAATACGTACATGTTGTTTTAAGATATTTACATATTTGAGATCTTAATAATTATAATTAAGGTTATGAAATGTTATTTTTTAAAGGTTTTGGTGGATTGTTCGGTTAGGATATCCAGTTTCCTACTAAAATGAATATATTGGACTTTTCAAAATTGGGCATTAACTCTTTTAACTTTCGTGAATAAGCATCCAATCATCACTTTTTTCTTTTCTTTTTCAAACCTTCGGTTCACAAGATACATTTTCTCGATAATTTATTATGTATTTACCAGATATTATGTCTTTGGAATACATTTATATATAAATAATAAATAAATAAATAAATAAATATATATATATATATATATATATATATATATATATATATATATATACAAATACATTCATGCACATACAGGCGCACACCCAAACGCATATTCATATACACACACATATACACACATACAAACATACAACTAAACACATACATTTAATATTTTGATTTGAGTAAAACCAACAGAAATTACTACAATACACCATATGTAACGTAGTAAAACTGTAAGGTAGAAATCTAAAAGAAAGTATATATGTGGTATTGAAGATCACACGATAACAGTTACTAATTATAGATGGGTCTTTGAATGAAGAATAACTGTTCGAAGTTTGAAGACCAAGCTAGATCAAAGATATGTGAGAATAATACCCGGAATGTCGTGACATTAATTATATTATCAGGCTGAAGATAGAGTAAGGACAGAGGGATTGTTGCTGTTTAATCTCTACCGGGAGACAACCCATCGGATATCCTACAGGACTCTGTACAGAGAGATAGATAGGCAACTGACCAAGTTACGTGTTGGTTATATGTTTTATATGAACCTCTTGACTTTTTAAAATGTGCACAGAGTCCATATAATGCAGGTCATCTGTGTAGTTACTGTTTGACGACCAATCTTGTGAACAAGGTCGACTAAATGGGCCGAACGACCCCCAAAGGTAATGAGGCGAAGTGAAAGATGAAACACCATTCTGACAAAGCCCGGCCGAGGTTTGAGCCCAAGTGTTTTTAATATGTTGCCAATTGCACTACCAGTTCGGCCATCTGTATAGTGGTACACTATATTTTGATGGGTGTATACGATATCGGTAACTTGTCAAACAATTTGTGTCACTTCTAATAGCATCGTCAGCCTGTAACCGGTTAATGATATGTCAAATTTAAATGGCAATGTTGTGATCGGTAAGTTGTTCACTGTGACACACAAATTTGGTAATCCAAGGTCAAGAAGAGGTTGGCTTAGAAATATAACTTTCCAGTCTTTTATCATCTCTTTTTTGTCCAAATATTACATTTGTATTAATATTTCAATGACCTTTTTTTCTTTCTTTATGACCTTAGACAGTAATACAACTATGCTATATCGTGAGATACAAATCAAACATGGAAAGGCGTATTCTAATTTCGTGTCTTGGCAATAAAGGAAACCAAATAACAACAAAGTTCAAATACACATCCATCAAATACACATTCAACAGTTGAACACTGGCTAAGGGTCGATGAAACCTTCGAAAATGAAATAAGTAAATTACAATTTCAACTAATAGGAAGTTCAGCGGCCATTATTATAATGCAAACAACTCAATCCATCAGCTCAGAATCCAGACTCTCAATGCAAGAAGCACTCGTTCAATATATCTCACCGCTGATTTCATATTTTCAGTTGCCCACTAACGTTACTGAGTGGATGACCAGACGGGCTAGTTAAATTGTAATGCTACTAGTCATCACTTTGATAGGCGCGTGGTGATCCATCTTATACAAAATTAAATACTGAAATTACTGCCCATCTTATCGTTTGCTATAACATAATGCTGGGCATTTCGTTCTGCCTGATAGGTAAAACCTAGCATCTAGTGTCCTCGTTGATTGATTAAACTTCCTTTCCTATTAACCTACCATATGCATAAAGCATTAATAAAAACATCTCTATGGACTGTATGACGTACTTATCTACACATGTATATATATATATATATATATATATATATATATATATATATATATATATATATATATATACATATATATATATATATATATATATATATATACAGAGAGAGAGAGAGAGAGAGAGAGAGAGAGAGAGAGAATACAATTAGAAAAGTAGACAATACGATAAATAATGGTTCAGCAGTTAATTATGTTCCTAATTCTATAATGATTTAGTTAGACATATTTCATGGGAAAGTCTGATCGAGTGATCTGACGACATTCAGATTGTTTGGTATCTTGAGTAAAATGTTGCTGAGATTTAGTCATCTATACATAGCTACTAGCGTCTAGGTAATGTAAACGTCTAGGGAATTGGTCCAGCCATTAGGCATCGGTCTTTAGTAAACTGTCGAAGAAGACATTACGTCTGGAAAAAGATTGAGTTGGCCACTGAGAGAACCAGCTTAGATACTTGAGCAAAGCTGTAAACAGAATAATGGCTAATAGAGATTAAAGAGGAATGCAGACTGCAGTTTCATGTATTATAACCTCAATAATGATGGTGGAATCTGTAGGAGCGGGGGAAGGGTGTGTTTAATAGAAATAGCATTATTCCTAGCATCATAAGTATTAGTTATGTTGATTTTGATGTTGATGTTTTGTTTTGGAATGGATATGCTATCTACCAGGGAGTTGATGATGCTATTGAATAATTAGAATGCCTTAGTCATATTTGTTTTAGTATTTGTCATAAAACGATTTAAATTCAGATATGCAACATAATCAGATGCTACAATAGACTAAACAAAATATAACAAAAGAATGGCGCTACTTTAACATAAGTTGTTTGCATCAAAAATGCTGTTGAATAGGGGATATTTTTAAGATAGTAGTAAGCAAGTCGGCATTCCGATGTGAGATGTTCATACGTACTAAAACATTTGTAAAGCATTATCTGTAGAATTGTTACTGGGTTATTAAGGATAATTGAAAATTCGCCCATATATAATGATAGCGCTTTTAGAGATTTGACTGAATATACTGAAGCAACACATATAATGATGTTTATCATCATTTAATTTGAAAAGATATTGAGTAATCGCTATGGTAATATAAGTAAAACAAGCTTCTACGTTATCCAGGGTAGAGATGACATGTAATTCACTGCCACTATCTATTGGTTGGTAATCTGTTTGAGAGATATATGTAAAACCATATAGCTCTCCAAATATCATAAAAGGCCGTGTATATATTGTGAAGGCAAAATTGGCAAGAACCCAATCCCCGGGAGCACCCTATAGAAATGAGAAAACAGTAAAAACATACCTGCAACTTAGTTTGATTTTGCACTGAACTAAGGTAATTACTTTAACCGATACAACCGAATAAGTCGTTTAACTTGCAGAAAGGTACATTATGGTGAACTCTATCAAATGTGGAGTAGGGTATATCAATTTATCTTCCAAGATTAGACGGCAAATAAATGCCCTTCCCAAAATGTTAGAAACAAAATTACTGCATTTTAATTATATCTATAATTGTTTAGGATAGTAATCAAAAGTGATCCTATAACTAATATTTTTTATAACAGCACCTTTTAAGAAGATACTGAGAGATAATTATTTATATACTATCTTTCTGACTGAGCAAGCAGTACACTCCTCACACCGTTTCGTTATTCATCTTTTGGTCGACTGTACAAACATTATTTAGCCACCTTTTTTCATTAATTGTCCTATATCAGTCTCCATAACCGTCTCAAATCAATTGAACTTGGGCTCCTATGACTCTTCGGCAAGGATTGTCCCTTGATAGGGTGTTATGGATATCACACACTGATTCATTACCCATCTAAGCCTTTTGTCAATTGCACAAACATTATTTGGAGACTTTTTAGGTAATCGTCAGATATCGGTCTCTGTAAGAGTTTCATTTCAATCGCACTTGGACATCTAGGATTCTTCTACCAAAGGAGTGCAAGAAGATATTACCAAAATCGACGAACTATATCCTCGACCAAGCTACTAATTTTCGCAGTACAGTTTCATTTTACTGGAAGACTTCTTTATAACACTAGCAGTAGTTCTCTAATTCTGTTAAATGTCTTAATCATATTTTTGGAATCTTTTGAGTATTTGTCTAAACCTTTTAAATCATTGAAGATATAAATCAAACCTATTCCTCGGGATATCTAAATAGCCTATGAGTCACTTTGCAAGCTATTCAATGTTTATTGTACAATATAATTACTTATAGTCTTGGCATTTTCTTTGTCATTATATGTATATCCTCATATATTGCATCTCTTGATAAGGTACTATCTTTGTAATCAACCAGGTGATCAATTTCATTGGTCAGATCAACTGAGAATGACCCTCATGCATATTATGAATAAAACACCTGTTTATGAGTCACAATAGAACGATATAATGAATTTCCAGCTGGGGTTACATTACGAAGGTTTTTTTAAACTAAAACATTTCGAATTCACATCGTTTTGATAATAACAAGAGCACCAAGACCCATATGTGTTACAAATATTAGCTAGTCCCTCACGTTATTACCACATCCAATGATATCATCAAATTAAAAGACCACTATTTTTATCTGATTTATATGTTCCATAAGATTTAATTATTTACACAAATAGGCACAAATCGGGTTTCTTAGTGTAAAGAGTTGGTACAAATAAGAGAATTTGAAAATAATAACATCTAAGCTAAAAATCTGAAATTGTATAATACATTATGTACAGTATATCTGATCAGTAAACTATTCCGGAGTATGTCCGGAAACGTTGCTGATACATTTTCAGGGAACATTCCTTTGAAGAGGTCTGTGACCCCATCGTAAGAGGTAAACGATATGTTTTTCTGCACACATTTTCAAGGCCCACAGTATTTCGACCTCTTTGCTCCCCCCTTGGTATGTTTATCATGTAGCATGTGTTTGTACTTTGATAACATTGTATGGTTTGGGTACATATCTGTTGCCGGAGTTAGATGCTAATGAAGATAACACATATGCTGTAAATGTAAATGTTGTTTAATACTCCCTTTTTACTTTTTTCTTGCCAACAAGTTTGGGAGGTGCTTGCCTTACATGTCATTTGCTTTATTAAGTATCTGTTTTAGACTCCAACCCAGTCAAAATGTTGGCAATGTCTGAAAGTAATGTAATGCATCCTTCATAAAGATAAAATGGCATAATAGTAGCGATGACGAATAAAATGATGGGCACGAATAAAGGTATCCCATTAGGCGTTGCTACAATTCATACAGGCGAGATTCAGGAATATCATATATCTCAGAATTCGTTGGGGTAATTCATGCCAAAGCTAAACATATTTATCTGTACACCAATGTGGTGACGTTCTACGCAGCAGTCACAAATGAGGCCCTCTTTCGTCTCAAACAATAAACTATCTCAAAATCTTTGATAGTTTCCTGAAACCTCGAACATGAATTAGTTAAAAATCAAGGTATTTTTAAAAAGCATCGAAAACATATGAACACTTTTAAAAGTAGTGAAAACGTAGGAAAGTTTGAATTATATTTTCCTGATATATATACATATATATATATATATATATATATATATATATATATATATATATATAAATATATATATATATATATATATATATATATATATATATATATATATATATATATATCCACAATTGAATACATCAAATGTTCGCCAGTGTGTCATTCGATGATAATGCTAAGCCTCATAGTTTATTTCACTGATAAAAAAATAATATGTCCTGATTCACATGCTATATACAAAATGTTGTAGTATAATTTTATCAGAAGTGATATGCAAGTATTACCCACGCTTACTATCACATAGCACACCGCATGGGTGAATACTACACTAGCAATCTGATGTGGTGGATTATGGTATCCTAAAATAATACAAGACTCAAATGTCACATTGGTTACTACCGTGTGAAATTAGGAATCTAGTCGGTATTAACATTTTGAATAGAAGCATGTATTTCAGAAACAAACAAAAAATAATAATGTTTGAACCTATATTTTGAACTTTGCAATCTTCAAATTTATATAAACATTTAACAATATCAAATAAATGTCCAACCCTTCAGGTACATCTTTTAACCATTATATTCACTGTGTTTAAATAGCATTGCATTCATATCACACTTAGCTAACAATATAAATATAACGATACTTTTTGAAATATATTAAATCAAGAAGTTCGAATATGTTTAGGTTTTTTCATTATTAACATATTCAAGTATATGCAGTAAGCTTATCATGACTCTACCTGCGTCTTATTTACAGCTTAATGCTCCGATATCAAATGTTAAAAGGTTATTGTATATGGCTAAGAGAAGACTTAAACCATTTCCATGGCTGTATCTGTAATGAATATTGTAAGTGGTCATATATATTCTATGTAGATTAAAATGTTTATTGAACAGTCATCTTATCAGGATGTTTATAGTGCCCATTCTTGTCGACATAGGCAATTTGCATAGTGGAATGGCAAAAATGATAAAAATCAGCAAAAATATAAATATTTCAGACAAATAAATAATGTTCAATTCAGCGGAAAAAGAAGAAACCGATTTTTTATTAAGCGTTTTCAAGATATGTTCCAAGATAATCAATGATGATAATTGATGTTTTACGGCCACATTTGTGCATATGGTAGGCTAAATGGGCTGAGCGACCTCCAAATGACCTCCAAATGACCACGCCGAGAATCGAACACGGGTGGTAGTGATCTGTCAAAAACCACGCTACCGTTATATAATCTTTGAATGTAATATAGTACGCAAATTCAGGATAGAGCTCCCATTATCACCAGATAGTGCCTTAGTACATTGCACCTGTTACCATTTGCACTTCCCAAATCCCAAACTCTGGTCTGAGTATATGTCTATCATCTTGATTTGTATCTAACCTTAGATTACATACTCTCAAAGTATCGTTTGTTAAACGGTTTTGTCATTGTGGTGTCGGTCTCAAAATGATCTGCTCTATTGCTATTTCATGAATGAAGGAGACGGCTTAGGAAATATTGCCACAATCAAAAAAGACGTGGTAATGTTTTTTAGGCACCATTAATAAATATATCCTAGAGTAGGTGTTTTTAACAACAAGAAATTCCTCTGATATTCCTAAAATTGTGATACACAATCGCGATCTTCTTGTTTCCTAACAGATAGTTGTATAATCATTAAACAAATTAAATTCTTAGTAAACTATCGTGTTCGGGATTAAGTAGCATTTTTCTATATTGACTAGTGTCATATAATAGAGATTTAAGTTAAATGTTTGCTGGGATTTTAAAATATTAGAATAAACATAATAAGATTTTGAGCGTAAAGATATGGCAATTAAAAATAGACGCTATATAAGCCTACAAAACAACTATTTTTAATAGTGATAGATATATTGTTCTAAAATTCAAATTATGCCAATATCAACTTTATGTAACTTTTAATATCTTTAATTAGTGAACTTAGTTTAATATGAAATAAATATTAGGCCTTGATACATTTTCAGAAAATCTTGGCTTCAAATAGGGAGCCAGGTTATTTTTCGCTTTCTGCAAAAGCAAATAGACAAGTGTCTAGACGTATCAAGCATTCGATTAAGTTCTTACAATAGCAGAAATTCCGCATTGAGCAGGTTCTTTTATTTGTATTAAAGCTAAAACCGTAACACATTAAATTTTCGATTATCACCTTATTGTCACAATCACCGTAAACATATAACATGTTTAAAATGAATTACAGGTAAAATATTTCTGTAAGTAAATGCTGATGTCTAAATTATTTTATTAAAAACAAAAACTTTGTTATTTTAGACCCGATTTTTAATTTGTTGCTTATCTTTAATACATTAAATATTAATTATATGCACTCATTTATTTACTTATAAGTTTTGTTGTTTTTTTGTTTGTTGGTTTGTTTAATAGTCGCCAGTATGTTCAATATGTTGAATATTATGCAAAACGAGAAACCTGTATTAGGACAAATACAATTATAAGGAACATGAAAATATTGTTATTATCTTATCTACCATATGACTGAATAGTTAACTGACGAACTAAATACGTAATAGACATAACTATATACACCAATTCATAGACACTTAGATACATAAATGAATAGATGCATATATACAAACACGCAACCATATATACGTATTAGCGTACCTAGTTATATAAATGCATGAATGTGATATCGGGTATATTTAGTGATTATCATTGTGGAATTTTTCGTTACTATTCTAAGCATTATATATATATATATATATATATATATATATATATATATATATATATATAACTATGTTTTGGTGGGACTGTCCTTTAAACATGAACGAAATAAAGGTTAACGTTATTCTTGGACATGAATAACACTAACAAGACACCTTTATGTTGTCCAAGAATGTATATCTTTAAGAACACGACGGCAGCTGTAAGACACGATAATCATGTTCATGTCGCTTTCAACAGTCACCAAAACGAAATGTCTGAATTACACCTGCCACCTACATAATTAGCCCCGGGGGGAATTCTCTCAACATCACACAGCTCATACTTGTTTGTTTTCTGCCTCAGTATCCGATTTCGTGGCAAATAGATAGCAAGTTGTATTTTACGTTCTATATATAAAAGATGAATAGGTATACGATATATGGTCATAAAACGATAAAATATGATGATAACTTAATTTAATTATTGATAAAAATATTGACGCTTTTTAAACCAGCAGATATAGGATTTATTGTGAGAATGATTACCTTTATTTTGTATCATGCAATATTACATTAAAAGATAATCGTAGCTGAGCTAGTACTTTTATGCAAAAACTCTTCACGAAGTTAGTCAGATCTTCTACATTGAGATTCAATTATTATTAGGGATTAAAGATTATTTATTGTTATTCTAAGAACTATTATACCACTCTTATATAAGAAGCCAGTTACTTAAATACTTGGAAAGCCTTTACATATATGTTAATGAAAGCTGTAAAATGTACATTATCTATGTTATTATTTCTTGCTTCAAATTAATATATCCATTAAGGATGCTCGACCAAAACTATTAACAAGCTTTTAAGCAATATAAATCAGATAGTTTGGTGCAATACCATCTAATTATCTCTAAAATGCTTTTTGTTGCTAGCACTGTTTATATGAATACGTTTGCAAATGATTCCCCTTGACATAATTTGAATAACTTAGTCATTCATTACTTAAACGAAGCATATGCTATTTTATATATAACATAATGTAACATAATGAACATATTTATGGAATGCTTTTCCAAAATAGTCATTTAATCGCCCAATATAAAATACACAAAATATACAATCACTTTCATTCATAGTTATAGAGGACTAGATAGTGAAAAGTAATAAATCGACACAGATAACACACACAGACATACACACAAATATATATATATATAGGATTTGCTGTGAGCATAATACCTGTGTTTTATTTCCTTCTTGTTTCTAGAGGTGATTGCGCTACGTTTATGATAGAGGTTGTCCCAAGACTATTACACTACATCGTCCGTTAACGTCCGATTTCTAGTAACAACTGGCAGACTACCATCTGTCAGAATCACTTTCCTGTGATTATTCAGCCCTTGTTCACAACGTCTCCCTGACTAAATTACACAAATGTCGAAGGTCCAAAATCACAAATCCAATCTCTTTGGAGGTGAAGACCAGCGGCCGGGGCTAGTGATGGTAATCGCAGGTTGTTCCACTGGAGAGCGCATTACAGTGTTTTGGCTGTTATTCTGGTGACAGCGAACATCTGTCTAGGCAGTTTATGTGAAGACAACTTATTGGCGTTTGCACCAAGTACGAGCCAGGTGATTCAGTCTGCCTGATCACTGTGCCATTAGTCTTGCCATTTTGTAGACACACGGAATCACCTGGCTAAAGCATACCCAGCGTTCGTGCTCAATGATAGTGGTCTTGGGTTTTCTTTTGTTGTCGCTTGATGTTCTCGCATTTATCCCGCAGCTGTTTCGAATCAATCCAATGAGGTTCGAGTGTTGATGGCACCACAGTACTCTTGGTACGGAACTGTCTTCTCATTAGTAGTTTTGATGGCAAATGTCCGCATTCGAAAGATGTAGTAAGGTAAGGTAGCGAGTCAACTGACTTCTTCAATTAATTCGTATCCATCTGGACTGCTCGATCCGACTTCGAGTTACTTTCCGGGTACCGACAGCTGCTGGTACCGTGCGTGAATCCCAAGGTTTCTGCGAGCTTCACACGAACTCCTGAGCTGCGGTATGTAGACCATTTCTCCGGAACAACTGTCTCCGGGATCTCATGCCTCACGAAGTTCGACTTCAAATGTTTGATGACATCTGAAGAAGCGACAGTGTCGAGGATGGCAATTTCAACATAGCTCTAGTAGTATTCCACAATGAGTAAGAAGGTACTCTGGCTATATACGAACATGTCAGTGGCAACCGTTTGTAATAGTCGTAACCTAGATTAAGAACGAATCATCGGTTCTGCATGAGGTCTGGTTGAGGGCAGAATGTGTTTCTCTTTTTTTTACATTGTCGTTGAGTGTTATCAAGTCTACACATATGTGTAGTTTCTGTTTCTGTATATAGTCATGCTTCTCCGGAACACCTTTATTTTTCACCAGTAATAATATGCCAACACACAAATCTGATGGATTTTCTAATTTATGAATCATACGAAGGTCTTCGATATGTTGGTGATGATGATTGATGTTTTACGGCCACTTTTGTGCCCAAGGTAGGCTAAATGGGCCGAGCGACCTCCAAATGTAATGAGACGAAGTGAAAGACGAAACAACCTTCAGATATGCCCACGCCGGGATTCGAACACAGGTGGTAGTGATCGGTGGTCCAACACGCTACCGCTAGACCAAGGAGGCGCCCATTCGATATGTTGGAGTTCGCTTCTCACTTCTCCAGGATTCGGGATGAAAAGACGCCGCAGTTCCATCTCATACTGCCCAAGGATGTTCAGCAAGAGTCTTCAAAACTCTTTGATTTGCCCCAACATTGTATTAGTCTTATTCCGCGCCCGGGTCTAACTTTAACTTGACCTACGAAAAGGTTCTTATCTCTACTGCCTAAATGTCAACTTTAACTAACCATAGTTGGTCACCTTGGCCCTTGACACCAAAATAGGCATTTTCAACAACTGTGTCAACTGATTTATCTGATCGACCCATTACACTAAAGTATCCTACCTTGTTGCACTTGACACAGGCGGTGTTACGGCCTGGACATATCGATTTCTGGTGATTTACCAAGTCCTCACAACGATCTTGCGGTAGCGTGCTGGACCACAGATCACTACCACCCGTGTTCGAATCCTGGAGTGGGCATATCTGAAGGTTGTTTCGTCTTTCACTTCGTCGCATTACCTTTGGAAGTCGCTCGGCCCATTTAGCCTTGTATTTGACCACATCGTGGTCCTCTTTCTCTTCGCCTGTCAATCCGAATCCTATCATTATATTATCTGCGTCGTCTCCCATTGCATAAATTAATCCATTTACTTGTGTGGCCATCTCCTTTTCTTCCAACGCAGATGTGAGCCACAACCTTTAAAATCGGGAAATCGATTTCGGCCATTCGTCAGGTGTTTTGAACGAGAATGGTTCTGATCAGACTTCTTGGAATGATTGGGCCATGTCGAGTCTTTATAATTTCCCTCACCTTCGTCTTTTGCACAAATACACCGTTATTTTACTCTTTCTGATCGGAAGCAGGTTTTCTAGACATATCTGCCTCACTAGGTGTGAGCATAAAGTACCACAACATAAGACAGGTTAGGCTAAACTAGACGTTTATGCAACTATCCTCGTGTTCATAGAGGTGCTCGCACTAGGGTTATGATAGACGTAGAGACGATAACTTTACGGCGGCGTTTGATGATGATGATGATGATGATGACTGATGTTTTACGGACACTTTGGTGCACATGGTAGACTAACTGGGTCGAGCGACCTCCAAAGGCAATGAAACACCCTTTAAACGTTTGCCTACGCTAAGATTCGATACCAGGTGGTAGTGATCTCTGGTCCAACGCCCTACCAATTAAACCACGGAGGCGCCCAACAGCTGCTTTTGAAATGCACCGCAAACACAACGGTTAAAAGTAAAGGAATTATTTCGACAGTAATATGACACAAATATGAGGTAATAATAACTAACATACCCGTAAAATATCTATCTGACCAGGTGCAAAAATGTAACTTTAGTCCAGGCTAAAAATACTCCGTAACTTTAGTCCAGGCTAGAAATACCCCGAATCTGTTTTATGCTCTGAAGTTTATTTCATGCTTAAATGCTATGTATGCAGCATAAAGTATTAAAAAGCTGGGTATTGTATTTATTAGTTGCAACGCGGTTTGCATGTTAGTGTTTTCATCAAACTGACCCAATAGAATAGGAAGGGAAATAAACTGAAGGTAAAATAAGAACCATCGCCTTAAGATCATCCGCTAGTTTCTCTTTTTCTTATCGATTACTTCTCAAGTTCTACTTGTTAGCTCGAGAATGGCTTGTATAACTTGAGCAGCTGCCTGAACACCTGGATGATTGCATCAAGTTATTCTTGCCATTCACTATCGAAACGCCAAGTCTAATTCTCTTAATGTGGGTATACATTTGATAGGAACACATTTGTATGGATATACATTAACTACTTATTTCAGTAGTTCTTTACTATTTATGTTTGTATAAATGTATCTGTTTATGGTTGTATATGGTAATATTTATCAATGGAGTGCTTTCTTCAAAACACAAAATAATCTGATTAACTGAATCTCATGCTAACGATTACCAAGCATTCTCTCTCCCGAAGAACAATTCACAAGTGTATCATTTATCAGATTACCGTGTGACAAGCCTCCACATTTTGAGTTCAAATATGACTCATACATATGTTTGTGGGATTAGTTTCCTAAGCCAACGACAATTCGGTCATAACTCCATCGTTTAACAAATTGTGTGGCTAAATAACTAAACTGAATAACAAATATCTAGCTTAAACATTAGTAAATCGATAGATGTTGATCTATATTCTATTGGAAAAATTATTTATAACGTTTTTAAATATATTGTGTCTATGTATGAAACATATTGGCTTTGATTTTAAGATATGCCGATCTACCAGCTAACAAATAATGATAATAAATATATCCAGGTCAATTAGACGATTATCTTTGATTGTTGGACACAGTGAGAGTAGTGGTTTACGCAGTCTGAAAAATTAGACACAGGGAGATAAATAGATGTTCATTAGGTAATTCATTGGAATATCCATATTTCGGAAACATCATTTTCATCACGGAATTAACACCATTTGTTATTATGCCATCACCATTAACATATATATATATATATATATATATATATATATATATATATATATATATATATCCTAGTTTATAGATTCAAGTGTTAAAATATATGTTGTGTTTGTACTTCACTGGTTTGATTGATAAATGGTTGGGTAGATGGGTGTTCGAGTAAGTGAGTGAGTAGATGAGTGAGTAGATGAGTGAGTGAGTGAGTGAGTGAGTGAGTGAGTGAGTGAATGAGTGAGTGAGTGAGTGAGTGAGTGAGTGAGTGAGTGAGTGAGTGAGTGAGTGAGTGAGTGAGTGAGTGAGTGAGTGAGTGAGTGAGTGAGTGAGTGAGTGAGTGAGTGAGTGAGTGAGTGAGTGAGTGAGTGAGTGAGTGAGTGAGTGAGTGAGTGAGTGAGTGAGTGAGTGAGTGAGTGAGTGAGTGCTGTTGTTATATTTAATGCTGATTACTTATCATATTACTCTTCTTTAAGACCTTCAGAAACGTGGCTTAGGAAAGTTTTCAGATCGGTCAATATCGAACACTTTCAGAACGAGGGTGGGTTACAGCGCATTTCACTATCTGAGAATCTCAAATATCTATGCAAACCTTGCTTGACCACTTTCTCTTTTCGTTGGTTGCTTATGTTTTTGGAGAAGGAGATCAGCATGACCATTATCATTGCGGTACGAATAAATATATCAGTTTAATAGATAAATGGTGATAAACAAGCTGAATACTGAAGTTACTCTCCATCTTGACTCTTGCTGCAATATAATGAAATCCATTTCGGTGTCCTTCAGCTAAGAATCTCGCCTCTCCATACAAATCTAGTTCGACCATCTAATTTGTTGCCTACTAACTTTTTCAAGATGGTAATCAGCCTGGACAATATCAGCGTGTTGCGGGGGGATGATGGTAATAGATAGAACAGAAAAGAGACAATTTAGTCAAATGTAGCTGAAGAAATAATGTTTCAGTGGGTAATTGTTTCCCTTTTTCCTCATTCCACGAGAATTGGTTTGACATTCAGTAAAATGTTCCTCGGTTAAATCAATAAATGGCCATTAGCGGCTAACAAATACGAACGCGTGGGAGGGAAAGTGACCATCGGCATTAAGAACGTTGTGTATCGTAAACTGTCAAACAAGACTTAAAGTTTGGGAAAAGGCAAAGTTTGTTATGAAGAGAGCCAACTTATAGAATGGAGCAAAATTGTTAAGAAAATAATAATAGCTCATAGAGATCAAGGCGGTAATAAAACTAGAATTGAAGGTGGTATTACTGCAACAGTGATGACGTTAACGATAGAGTAGGATTCGTGGACATATTATTATTATTCACAGCAGCTGTAGTAGCAGGTGTTGTTGATGTCGTTATTGGTGTTGTTGTTGTTTCTGAAACGCGGTCGATGGAGGAGGCAAAGATGGTTTTCGAAGAATTCGAATGATTTGTTTCGTAGTAGTTAAAGCATGTATCGCGATGCAAGCAGCATATTTCTGAATTGGCTGAAGTCGATTGAATTTACACTTAGGTATTCAACATCATCGGTATATTAAGCAGGCTAAACTATGTGCACAAAATGAAATACGCTCTTGTAACAAATGTGTGGGTTTTTTTTGCTGATCGAAAGGCCATTAAATAGTGTGTATTATTACGGTTGTGTTGTATTTTACTAAAACAATAGAAATAATGGAACATTTGAAGACATTTAATTCTGGTGGTCTCAGAGAATTAACTTAATATGATGAAACAAGATCAATAATATTTGCTTATCAGTATTTAATTCGAGATACCTTCTAGTAATCCTACGCAACAAAACAATATTTCGAAGGTAGATATGTAAAGTAATTCACTGCCAATATCCGTGGAATATATAGCGATTGATAACTAGCATGGAATATATATTTGACACCATTTCGTTCTCCAATTATCCTAATATGTCGTGTGCATATATTAACTAAAGAAACGGATATAACTAAATTATGTAGTATACCAAATACAAATAAGAAAATATGAGAAACAAATACCTATAACTCTGTTCAATGTGGGATTGAAATCAATTAAATATTTGAGCACCCTGAAGTATGACATATAATATTATCTTCCAAGCTTGAAAGAAACTTAATCAAAACTCATCTTCTTATAATTATTATTTTTATAACACAGCTTTTTTGCATCTTGAGAAACTACTGGGATATAATTACTTATTTTCTCAGCAAGTTGTAATGTTCACACTCTTTCGCAATCAATGTAAACCTTTAGTAGTTTGCATAAACATTATTTGGTGACCTCTACAGCAAGTGTATGATATCTGTCTCTGTACGAGTCTCTAATGTTTCTATCATTGAAATGTTAGACATTTCTACCAAAGACATCCCTATATATATATATATATATATATATATATATATATATATATATATATATATATATATATTAAGATATAGTGCTTTTGTAATCTACAGTTACAGTAATACATAACATGGAATAACGCTAGCTGGAACAGGTTTATTCTTTAAACATGCATCAGTGTTACCAAAGAAATGGTCATCCAGCAAGGAATACGTAGATACACTACTTTTCAAGTTACATATTGAGATAGGACGATCTAAGAATGACAGCCAGTTATTTTGTCTTTGTGGCTTTCTGGCAATCCCAATATCTATATAAAGTGTCCCTACTATCTAGACATAACCTGATGGAACTGAGCTAGATACCGCATTCCGAGCATCTTGTGAACAACACTGTAGCTTCCGGGTGATTTCACTTAGGCGAGTGGAATTGGAAGATCGTTTGGTTGTCTTATAGTTTTCAAATTGCGGATGATCATTTCACAGATATATTAGGTAGAATAACGACTGGCCATCAGTTGTGTGAGTCGCTGCAGCATAAAGGGACGCATTTCCAAGGTCAAGTAACATTGTAAATAATCGTTTTTGGCCTGAAACATTTCCAATCAACAACATTTTCATAATAAAATAACCCTCAAGATTCATATTGTTTTTTCAATATTAGCTAAATCGTCAAAATGATAATATATCATCTGACAAATTACAAGATGATGATGATTGATGTTTTACGGCCACTTTTGTGCACAAGGTAGGCTAAATGGGCCGAGCGACCTCCAAGGTAACGAGACGAAGCGAAAGACGAAACAACCTTCAGATATGCTCACGCCGGGATTCGAACACGCGTGGTAGTGATCCACGGACAAATTACAAGACCATTAGTTACATCTTGGTGATATGTTCCACCAGACATAATTAGGGGAAATCGGTATCTTAATGTAAGTTGTGTAAGTTGAGTAAGTTGTGGTCAGACTTCCTCCACAAAACTGGTAGTAGTTGTAGTAATATGATTAGTAGCCGTTGTAGCAGAAGGTTTACTAGAATTAGGATTACTTAGAGTGGTAGTGTAGTTATAGATTAGATCATCATGATCAGCAACATCAGCATAATTATCAGTATTATCAGCAGTAGTATAAATAGTAATGGAAACAGTTATATTTGCAGTACCAACAACAATAGTAATATTAGTAATAGTATTTTAATAATAGTTGTAGTACAGTAGGGCACACACGATGACCTACACACACACACACACACACACACACACACACACACACACACACACACACACACACACACACACACACACACACACAAACACACAAATAAATATATATATATATATATATATATATATATATATATATATATATATATACAAATACATATATACATACATACATACATATATACATAAATGCATACATACATAATCTTATACACGCCCACACACAAACACACACGCACTCACACACACACATACACACACACATACACCCCCCCCACACACATATATATATATATATATATATATATATATATATATATATATATACGCACATACATATATATACATACATACATACATATATACATAAATGCAACATACATATATGTATACACACCCACACAAAAGACCACGCACTACACACATGCATACACGCACTCACACACATACACACACACACACACACCTACCCCCCACACACACATATATATATATATATATATATATATATATATATATATATATATATATACAGAGAGAGAGAGAGAGAGAGAGAGAGGGAGGATATATGAAATGTTTTCCAGTATGTCGTTGGGTGACTAAGCTAAGTTTCGTAGTTTTACCTCGCCCATAAATAAATAATATGTCCAGATTCACATGCGGTGCACAACATACTATGGAACCGTTTTATCAGAAGTGACATGCAATATTAGTCATGTTTATTATAACATAGCAGCGACATGGATTAATCCTACAGAGACAAAGGGTATATAGGATGGATTAAGGAACCGTTTAATAACAATACAACACTCAAACATCACTTTGGTCCCTACCGTGTGTAATAGGAATCAAGATGTTATTATTAACCTCAGCCGAAGCTATGTGTTTCAGCAACTATATATATATATTAAACTTTGGAAATTCCTGTTAATATTGTATTATGAAACATCTACTAAATAAAGAACTTAAGATTATTACCTGATTCAAAGGTATCCATTATACTGATCAGAGTTGTACGTCCTTCTTGTTTACAGTTTAATGCTGCGATATCAAATGTTGGCTTAATCCCCAGTCCTAATAATCTACTAACATGAGTGGAAAAGTATATTAAACTTTGGAAATTCCTGTTAATATTGTATTATGAAAAAACTTCTAAATAAAGAACTTAAGATTTGTTTTCATTATTACCTGATTCAATTGTATCCATTATACTGATCAGAGTTGTACGTCTTTCTTGTTTACAGTTTAATGCTGCGATATCAAATGTTGGCAGGTGTATGTATGTGGCTAAGATAAGATGTAATGATAATAATAATATATATTTAATAAAGCGCCCTTACTAGCAGGAGCCATTCAAAGGCGCTGTACAAATGATATGTAATATAATAATACCCCAAATAATATGTCTGCAAAAACCTTGTAATGATTTAAAAGATAATAATTATTTATCTGTAAAAGCGACCTTAAATAGGTGTGTTCACACAGGTATTCTGGCGCTATATCATTAATATATTTATAAGTAATTAACAAAATGCACTATTCTGAATTCGCTGAAGGCGATTAATATTATAATCAGATATGCCATATAACAGGGAGTTACAATAGTCTATACGAGATGTAACAAAGGCATGAACTACAGTTACAAGTGCTTCTTGTGTCAAGAATGCTTTTAAACAGTGGATGTTCTTAAGATGGTATAGGCAGCTCGGCATACTGATGTGACATGTTCATGCATGTTAATGCATTGGTCAAAAATAACCCCTAGATTTTTACTGACCCATTAGGGGTAATCGAAGATGCACCAATCTGTAAGGCTGGTGTCTTTAGGATTTAACACAATGTGGTGATGCCAAATATAAAATATTTGTTTTATTATCATTCAGTTTTAGAAGATTTCAAGTCATCCATAGCCGAATATCAGCAATACAATGTTCTAAATTCTTCAAAGAAGAGAAGACATTTAACTCATTGTCAGGATCCAGTGATATATACAGCTGTGTGTCATCAGCATACAAGTGATATTTAACACGTTCAATATTAGTATCCGTACTGTAGAATGAAAAAGGATTGTATTTTCCATATCTATAGGAAAGTGTTTAAACAGTAGTCAACCAAAAAGGATCTTTATAGTTCCTATTCAGGACAACCTAGGTAAACGTAGGCGAAATTTCAAATTAGCAAAATATGAAATACATTTTAAACAAAAAGGTCGACTTCCATGTTAACGGACACGGAGACACCCATTATCTATAGATACATTTTTTCTTCTTCTAATATACGTTACTAGATAACCAATGAGAAAGAGTGTTTGTTTTTAAATTGTTTCTGATACATCTATATTTTAATATCCCTTCAACTCACAGTATAAGGATAGACCTCCTTATAACATCATGTAGTATGTTAAGTCATTGGATCTGACGCCATTATTACATCCCAAATTCTGGCCTAGTTATGTGTCTATTATTGAGGTTTAACTCTTACTTTAGGTTATACACTCTGAATGTATTATTTATGAGATGGTAAAGTCATTCTTTTGACGGTCTTTAATTGCTATTTCGTAAGTGAAGGACAACGTTTTTGTACATATCAGTATTCGTTTTTTTTTGTATATGCTACACATTATCCCTATATGTCTTGTTAATGAAGTAGTTTCCTGCCAAAATGAAAATGAGGCGGTAATATTCGTCAAGCACCATACATTAATAGATTATCAAAAAGAAAGTCCCCCGGATGTCTAATATAATAACCTTTGTATTTTCTTGAATACAGTCGTGTCATTATAATCATTGTTTAGATCATAGTTCATAGTTCATATAGTTTGAGAGTATAATCTCTCCGGCCAAGTCGGTGACTCCGCCTTGGCTGTATTGCTCAGCTTTCCCGGGAACTCTTCATAGATGTGATGGAGTTCGTGTCCGTTTCAATTGTGTAACCTGGTATTTTTTGTTTGTCTGGCATGCTTTGCAGGTATTTATCAAGTTTGTGCTTGAAGCTGGTCACGGATAATCCTGTCAGACCACGTATGTTTTGCTGCGAGGCTGTTGAATAGCTGTGGGCCCCCTAATTTCTCTGATTGCCCTAATTAAAGTTAGTAAATGTGTAAGATTGTATCCCAACATTTGGAGCAATTCCTTCAAGAATTTTCCAGGTGTAAATGATTCGGTATCTTTCCATCCTCTTCTCCTGGGAGTACATCTTGAGGGCTGATAGTCGATCCCAATAATTTAGGTCAGATATTGGGTATATCTTACTGGAAAATGTTCTGAAGAGGGACTCAAGTTTTTGGATATCCCCAACTCAGGGTGGTGTCCATAGCTGGGAGCAGTAATCTATGTGTGGTTGGACTATGCTGCACCATAATGTTATCACGGTGTGCATATCCCTGGCATGGAAAGTTCTTATGATCCACCCACATGTTTGCAGGACTTTGGTACATATTGTATCTATATGTTCAGTGAAACTGAGAGTGTCACCATTTTGACACCGAGATATCTGACACATTGGGTTTGTTAAATGTTTCTGCTGTTTGGTCCAAAACGTATGAGGTGGAATCTTTTATGTCCCGGTTTTTACCATATCTAGTAGTTCAAACTTGTTTTCATTAAATTGCATGTTGTTTACTCATTGCCACTTGTAGATTGTTTTGAGGTCGTTTTGTAGTGTCTGGACGTCGTCCGCATTTGTGATGGCAAGCAGTACTCTTGTATCATCTGCAAAGGATGAGACATGGCTACATGTATTGTCATTTATGTCCCCTATTAGAATGAGAAATAATATTGGACCTAGAACAGTTTCCTGTGGTACACTACTTATCACATTTGACAGAGTGAAGCTGGCACCATTTGCTGTAGTGGACTGGGTTCTATCTCTAAGAACGTTATGAATCCAAGTCCACACTTTTCCGCCAATGCCAAGCTGTTTCAATTTATGGCAAAATCATGATATACGACATCAACATTTTTACCCTCTTCTACCAAATTAAAAATGGTGTCGTAGTTTTCTAGTAGTTAAGTGAGACATGATCTTTTTGAAAGGAATCCATGTTGATTTGCATTTAAGAGATTGTCTCCCTCCAAAATAGTTACCAGTTTTTCACGGAGTACTCTTTCAAAGATCTTAGTGAGATGGGAAGTAAGGGATATGGGCCTGTAATTCTTGGGTTCTGGTAGGCTGCTTCCCTTATGTATGGGGGTAATGGTGGCCTGCTTAAGTGATGAGGTCACTTGGCCTAGGTCCATGGATTTTCTTCACATACTGCAAATGGGCTTAGAAAGAGACAGTTTACATTTCTTAAGTAATATCGCTGGGAAGCAATCTGGGCCACCAGCTGAGTTGCTACTTATTTTATCAATTGCTTTTTCAATGTCCACATGGGAAAAGGTTAAATCGGTTAGTTGTGGCTTATTTTCGTACAGATTCTGGAAACATATCGGAACATTTAGGATCTTTTTCTCGTGATCTGGCTGACTGAAAACATATTCACATGTTCACAACCGTAAAATATATTAAATGTTCATTATCACATAAATGGCACAATCGCTGTAATATTAAGATATGTTGATAATGCAGTTAATATTGAAGACTTCTCTAAGTCACTGTTGATGTCTATTTTAGTAAATTAAGAAAAATGGCCCCGTAATTCGCACCATATCTGAATTTACTTCGATATATTAATTATTAATTATGTCTCCATATCAATTCATTTATTTATTTATTTAGTAGTCATCGGTATATTAAAGATTGTGTAATATGTAATATAATTCTGCAAAATGAAACCTTTATGACGGCATAAGGTATATTATTATAACGAACACGAACTACGAACTAAATACGTAATGGAAAATCATACATACATAGATAAATAAATACATAGATGCATAAATACATACGTCCATGTATGCATACATAAATACATACATACATACGTAAATACATACATACATACATATCTAAATATATAAATGCGAACTTATATAAATCCAAACTTACTTGCATAAATACTTAATTACTTATTTCATTTTATTTACTTGCTAAATGCCGGATTAATATCCCTTGGGTAACGTAGTAATATATAAACATGTCAACTTTGGTTTCGAATCAAAACATTAATTGTTTATCTGATGCGTAATCCTTGAGATATCCATAAACTCATATGGACCTCCCTCTCCCGTTGGGTTTCAGATGGAAGGCGTCAACGACTTAGAAGTAAACGTAGTGAAAGCCGAGACTTTAATAAATATTCTTTGTTTAATCAAAACAAACATACTTGACATGTACTAAACAGTTAAGAGATTTCCCTTTGGCGACAAACATAGCAAGCTTCCAATCTTATAACATGGTACTAATTACGCTCCGGGCATCAAATGAGTAAAGGTTGACTTTATTTAAGGATACGAATAACACTGACAAGACGCCTTTAGGTTGCCTGAGGATGTATATGTTTAAGAACACGACGGCAGCTGTAGGACCCGATTGTCATGTTCATGCCACTTTGAACAGACACAAAAGCGAAATAACTGTCTGGGTTTGAATTACACCTGCCACCTACAAAATTAGTCTCGAGGGGGGGGGGGGGTTCTACGAATCGCACAGTATACATTTGTTTGGGGTCTTACTCAATATCTAGTTTCAACATTTTATCTATGTAGCACTTGTTCTTTCAGATTATATATAAGAAAACGAAGGTGTACGTTATCTATGCTTATAATATGAAAACAATATCATGATAATTTAATTATTCAGATTGATATCGGATTGTGAGAATCATTACATCTTTCTACTCTGGTTTGTTGTGAGTACTTTCTGCCTTAAACAGAATACACTTCTGTTTAGCGATTACCTTTTTATTAGTAAATTTGTTGCATAAATATGCCGATTGTACTTTTTTCTTGCAAGTATCCATTAGAGCATCTTTGCCATAATCCCCATATGTCTCCTACATATTTGGCTATATAATTCAATTGAAACATAGCATTATCTTAAGCATTACTGATATGATAAATCTTTATATATATACAAACGTGAATTAGACGTTTTTTCTTTGACTGGTAGAGATATCGAGAATAATGTATTTAGCAACTTCATGGAGTTTTAAAAATATTACCTGAAAAAGTAGGCCTCAAAGATATCTCTCTGGGATGTCCAGTCGTAATACATTAGATTGTGCATCTTTCAAAACAACATTTTCATCATTTAGTAAATGCCATTTTTAATTATCCTGATATTTTTCTCAAACTCAATGGGATAATGGTCACTTAACTGTGTTGAGCTATTGCTCACATCATTAAACATTTTACATACACATAACAACAATTTCCTTCTCCTCAATACATGTAGCTTTCTTTATGCAGTCTTGTATTCTGGTGTTCCTTGTACTCCGCTACGTTTATCAGCTAACTAGCAATGTCGTATAAGTGTCCTAGTGTATTTGATAATGTTAAATATCTTGCTATGATATGATATTTATTTCCAATTTACAAACATATATGAATATACGAGGCAAAGATTAAATATTAAAACGAAAGTACAGTGATGGGAATTGATGGTCTAATGCAGCCGAAGCTGTCTTCCCATTACCTACTCAAACCAGATATATATCAGTTGAAATGCTGTATCAATAATTATCTTTCATTTCAAATATAGTTATGTGGCTTGTCACACACCACCACATTGAAATGAAGTATTTCCCTTTTGCCTATATTACCCCAATATATATATATATATATATATATATATATATATATATATATATTTAATTAACTGTTGGAGTGCCTCTAGTGTATCGGTAAGGTGTTGGCCCACATATCGCTTCTACCCGTGTTCTAATCTCGGCTAGGGCATATCTGAAGGGTGTTTCATCTTTGACTTCGCTTCATTACATTTGGAGGTAGCCCGACCCATTTAACCTATCAAGTGCACGCAAGTGGCCGTAAAACATCAATACAAATAATAATCAGCATTATCCATTAACCGGTTACTGGGTTTTCATGTTATTGGTATACACACCCATCAATAACTATCTTCCTGACTCAAATTGGATTACATTGCATCACGTGTCTCCAGTTAGTCATTAAGACGTATTCTACACAGGCAGTTAACTGAAAAATTCTGCTGTCCAGTTTATTTCAGGATAAAAGTAAGAACATTTCCACAATAATTTGGAGAAGTAATTCAGTAATATTTGAGCTGGATGAATTTTGTATTTCATGAGTTAAATTCAATTCACCAAGCAAATTAAATTGTATCAAAGATTGACTACTTGGTGTGTATAAGAATCAATGAAAATGGTCAACAAACAAATTGTACTTTGCTATATAATTGTATCATGCAAGAAGTATTATTATTTAGTTGGGATTAGCTGAGGTGAAATAGTGTGCAGTGTCAGAGGGAATTCCATATTAATGCAATTGCTGGGCACCTTTATTTCTAAATGGCGACTTCCTAAATCCAGAGCCAATCAGTCTGAATTTAGGTATTCAGCCACACATTACCGTGAAGACTTAGAAAACAACGGACCGTAAAGAAAGTGTCAGGACATTCATTTTCTTTGACTCTAATGTCGTATGCAACTTGATGCTTCAAATCTTGGGGAATATTTCTTTTTCTCAGGATTTTCCTATTTTTTCTTTGGTTTTCTTTGTCCTTAATAAACATGTTAATGTTTGTGTCTGTTGACAAAGTCTAGTAACTTTGATAGATTTATAAAATATTTGATAAACAAAACAGACAGAAAACATAACAATAAGAAATATTCGAGATAATCTGCTTACATGTATTATTTATCCTATGTAGTTAATGATGAAAATATTCGACGAAATACACTAAAATAATACTTATCTAATAATGTTATTATTTGGCTTAATTATTGGTCGTTGTTTAACCCTAATTTATTTGTTATTGGTGGCTCGACATGATTTAGGTTAAAGATAATTTGACAGGTATATGACAGTATATATATATATATATATATATATATATATATATATATATATATATATATATATATCGATAGTTTATGCCTTTACTGTAATATCATTTGATCCTGTAACTAAATTTAGATAAATTAGTAAACAAAATTGAGAAATTACATCAATCTATTTATTATGGCTTTATGGTGAAGGGGTGAAGTGGGGAGGAAGGTAGGGATGGGGGAGGAGGAAGTGTGAGATTGAATGAAATGTTAGATATGGTTTGGTATAACTGACATAAAGGATAGATGACCACTTCATTATGTTTTATGGAAGAAAGTTTTGAAACATGTGTCATTTTACAAGAGAATAATTAAGATATATCTAAAATTAGGCGGTCGAGTAGATTTTACAGATTACAACTGTGTAGGTAGAAACAATAACGTAATTCGTGCATTTAATCCAGATTTTTAAAAGATAATATTTTAGAAATAAAAATATGTTTTCTACGGATTAGATATGCTTAAGCTATTCTGAGATCATAATCCTGGCTAATATTAAATTGAATTAATATCCCATTTAAATTATTTTTCAATATGACCTCATTGTAGTTGCTTGAATACATATGAATTGTTGGCAAAGTAGTAATAATAATGGTTGTTGTAAAATTAAAACAATAAATATTATATAAAATTGTCTACATTACTTTCTTAATATTATTTTAATTTTAAAAGTTCACGAATCCATGGATAGATGGGTGAATAAATAGACGTATGGATGGACGAACAATCTGTTTGAACTGGTTGTCATAAATAACCTTTTAGATCAAACATGCTACTTGTTGTTTATATCTTGATCAGTAAAAATATGTAATCATAATATTACGTTTATTCCCATCTTTCACTTCACTGCACTGCAATTATTCACATGTCGTCATCGGTATAATGCACTTACTTTTGAATAAGTTTGGTTAAAAAATAAATATATAGACTTTTATATTAAAACAATATATTTTAAAGCTAAATTCAACCTGATATGATCATGATCTACCACTACTGTACAGAATAAGTATATATTCAAGTATTATCAACTATGGTTTATGCCTTCATCCACACCTAACTGCCTTCTGGTACCACAACGTATGGCATTTTTTGAAATTCAGTTTACCCTATGCAATATTTATTCCATCAATCAATTACGTTTAAATATTTTATCTCGCTTCTCTACGTATTTTAATACAGCCATATTTCTTTCTTGTTTGTTATTGTTCTTTAGAGGCCAAATCATCACGTGCCACATTTGTGAAACATATCTATCACAAATTCATAATTGCCTTTGATATAGCATATATATGATATTTACTCAGAAAGAGCAAAAAAGGTATTTGCATTACTTGATATTATTATTTGGAATAGAGATTTAGGATATGCAATATTAATAAAAGTATAAATGTTTATGTGCGGTAATATATATGTGCAAATAGTTAATGCAGATAGTTTTTGTTCGTAAGTTTTTATTTTATGTCTGAACGATTTTTTTCAATATGAGACAAGTAATAATTTCAAAAATTGCATGTCCTGCGCTACACTTCAATTATATCTTTACTGGTGAATTGTGTATCTGACTGCTCGCCTATTATCAATATTCATCTAAATGTGTATATTTTAATGTATCTCCCGCCTCTCTCTCTCTCTCTCTCTCTCTCTCTCTCTCCTCTTCTCCTCCCCTCTCTCCCCCTCTCACTCTCTCTACCCCCCCCTCCCTCTCTCTCTCTCTCTCTCTCTCTCTCTCTCTCTCATATATATATATATATATATATATATATATATATATATATTTATATTATCTATTACTTTATCATAACTATCTATCTATATATCTATCTATCTATATGTCTATATGTCATATATATATATATATATATATATATATATATATATATATATAGTTATTTTCTATGTCTGTCTGTTTGACTCTCTGACTATTTACGGTGAATAATTTCCATAAATATTCGCTGACTAATTAAATATACAAAGACCAACGAACACACCAGTAGCAATAAACCACCATCCAATCTTCATTAGACTTAATGAATGTGTTTATAGAAATATATCAGACAGCAGCATCGGCCATAATCAGATGGTTAATTAGTAGCTTGTTCATCACTCTTAATTGCGTTAACTACAGATTACCTTTCTAACACAAGTACAATATGTCTCTGAGGCCAGCACAGGAACTCGAAACACACAAAGATATAAAACGCAAGTTATATATGAGTAGATTTGGGCACGTCAGTTTTATCTTCCATTTTAGTACGTCATGTTGTCCGTTTGTTTTCACTATCTATTGGTGTCATACAATGTCTCTCTGTGAGTGTGAGACTGTAAATTTGGGATTAGTTATATTAATTAGTAAATTCAAATCCAAGAATGTTGCTGCCATATATCAGTGACGACATTGCAATCACATAATAATAATAATAATAATAATAATAATAATAATAATAATAATAATAGGGCCAAAATCAGTGAAGGCTGAGTATATTATTTATTTATCATGGGGACATTACATAATGTCTAAAATTAATATTCATATTTGCTGTTTTGCTTTATTTTACTTTACTTATATTAATTTGATTGCATTCGTCATCTTTATCTATACTAATTGCAGCCGATCCTTTATTTCCATTAAGCTGGTATTAATACATCGTAAACATATAAAATACACAGATTCAAGTAGTAGTTATCAATCATAACTTTGTGAGCTACCGGCAGATTGTGAGGTCCTATGCTGCGGCTTGTTCAGCTTTTGCCAAATCCAGAACTAGGTTATCTTATGTTTTATGTTTTCCCGTATTAGTATCTACCCATCGAGATTCTTTGCCGGGTTGTACATATTTGCCATTTCGCAATCCATTCAATAAGCTCACACAATCCAGTCAGTCGTAATGGCCCACCAACCCAACCTACTACTCTGACTGCCAGATAACGATAATTTGATGTCTTGTATTGGGCCAGATAACACTTATGTCCCACCAAGTGCATGACCACTGTAAGCAATTGAGACTCGTTTAGCGAGAAGAGCCCACTCTTCTACTCTTCAGAAGAGAATACCCACTCAAACCATATGCTTTCCCCTAATCATTTATCATCGTAGTCGTTGAATGTAAAAAGGAATTATGGCAAACGTAGCAGCTATAGCTAAGGTAGATGGCTTTTTGTAACTGACTGGACGTCTTATGAACTAAGTGACCTCACTACATTATAACTCTTAACCCGAACTTTTATGTGTTAATCATCATTTATCATAATTATTGATTATGCAATTACCTTTTGCTAAATATGAAGATTTCTATAAATTATGTGAACGAAAAATGCGTCATTTTGCCAACTACCTCTTTACAAAAGAAAAACAATGCCACATAAATATGCATTGACCGACAACAGAGATCATTTTAATGGAATTTGCAATGCGTATGCGACAGATTATCTACATTTTAACTAGTCTGTCCCCAATTTGATTTGGGCATTGGTAAAATAATGTTTCCATCAGCGAGAACAGCAGAGTAATTACCAGTGATGTATAGTATAATACAAAACCTTGTTGTTATTCCCTTGAAACGTAAATCCCAAACGTTTGTCACTCAAAACTTCTGAAAGTATAAAGAACAGATATGTCACACAATGAGACTTGTGCTATATATCTCAGTCCTCCTGATAAGCCACTACACTCCAGAGATGTATGATTTCAAGACTAGTGTTAGTAATGTTGTAACATACAACTTTAGTGTGTATGTGTGTATGTGTATGTGTGTTAGATGGTGGGTGTATATATGTCTGTATGTTTCTCTCTGTGTGCGCAAACGTAATTACCTATGTATATCTGGCAACTTGTAAATAATCCAGTTTTTCTTACTAACCTAAATGAACCGTATTTCATAATGTGTTTGTATTTACTTTCCTCGGGATATATTTAGAAAGTTTATTTCATTTACTTTGTTAACAAACTATCAATACTTTCATCGTCCTAACTTGTTTCACTGTTTGCAGCAGTCTAAAAGATTGCGTCCGAATATATATATATATATATATATATATATATATATATATATATATATATATATATAAAGCCAATTTGTTCCGTTTCGTTCAGTAAGAGATCAACCCGATGTCGACATAACATTATTTCTTGTATATAGAGAGTACGTCTACCTATTGTCAGTGACACTTTAGAGCCATATAATTGTTGTAGAACGGGTTACTAGTTGATGATTGCTCTTAAAAGAACCAATAAATCTCAATCTTTCGTAGGTCCCCGGTTCTTTCGTGACGTCTTTAACCTTTCTTGACTTAAAGTGAACTTTAGGTGTTCAGTTCTGAAGTTGGAGTTGAGTTAAAAAGGTCAAAGTTGTTTAAAATTTACAACACTCTTAAAACAGGTCACACATTCTACTTAAATATATAGGGCTAACGAACACAACTCCGAAGCGTAGAAGTATTAAAAACAAAGAGGAGATTACAAAGTCCTTGATGTGCACACTTTCTAATATAACCTAAATAATGTTCTACGGTGTATCATTTTCTTTTCACCTACAAAAAGAATGTATGCTACATGTTTTTCTTCCACACTATTATAAACCTGTATCATCAGAGTTCATATGCCATCATGGCTATGTCTGAGCGGTGTTTTATCATTCGCTTTATATTATTTCGTTTGCAGTCTCATAGCCAAGTCAGTCTTCCATGTTTGTAAACATGGTTGTAATCATCATGTTATGCTTCACACCATATGTCATCTCCAAACTGAAACCTACGATAACAATATTCATAATTTTGTTTGATTAATCGCATCGCTTCGGTATACTGACAACTCACCCAATCCTCACAAATCAATTTACAATCGAAACATTATGACTTTACCTAGCAATATAAAGTTATTGCCGCGGTCTCTGCATAATATAGTTACCATGGCAACCATGTTAGGCATGATCGGTCGAAGAATTTGGAACAAGTAATTCACAATCTCTAAAACTAACGAACAACACAGTTTAGAACTTGTCCCGTTATTGGTCTTTGTCTCTCTCTCTCTCTCTCTCTCTCTCTCTCTCTTTCTCTCTGTGTGTGTGTTTCTCTGTTTCTCTCTCTCTCTCTCTCTCTTTCTCTCTGTGTGTGTGTTTCTCTGTTCTCTCTCTCTCTCTCTCTCTCTCTCTCTCTCTCTATATATATATATATATATATATATATATATATATATATATATATATATATAATATAAACCATGGATCATTACTGTAAGTATTGCCCATGCATAACCTTTATCAAACAACAAATAGGTATTAGTAAATATTCTAATTGAAGTTCCTTATTTAGCATTTACTAATCATGAATAAAGATGTTTTAGAAAACTAATATTGTCGTGCTCCTGGTAGACATTTTCCACGGCACAATAAGCAATCCTACAATTGAACAATCCTCCCTATGGTCTCCTTGTGCTACTCTTATAAACCATACTCAAGCGAGTTACACGGGATAAGACAAACGTCAACACCACTTTGATCTGTTTTAGATGTAGCTCACAAAGAAGACGCCTTTCTGAGTTAACGCACGAATCAACATAAACAGGGACGCCGTATACACGATATGCATAATATTAACGTTACCTTTCTTTGATGTATTCCCGAGATAGCCTCCCTGATGCCTCAGATTAATCTTCGGGAGGGTCCTGCATCACTCAACTGTCCCGCGACCATCTTGTCGGTGACGATATCAGTTCAATTTCAGGGAGTAACTCATGACAATAATTAACATTTAGCCTAATGTTTATGATCTGTAAATCTTGTGAATGTTGTTTCTGGGTAATCTTTAATTTTAGGCCGTGAAGTAGACAGTTTAATTATTTTGGGGGCACACTGTTGGGAATAATAAGCCGCTTTCTCCACAAACCTAATGGTAGACCCTAACATGACCCTATCTCTCTCTCTCTCTCTCTTCTCTCTCTCTCTCTCTCTCTCTCTCTCTATATATATATATATATATATATATATATATATATATGTGTGTGTGTGTGTGTGTGTGTGTGTGTGTGTGTGTGCGTGCGTGTGTGCGTGCGTGTTAGTGCAGTTTTATTTTAATTAATTTCTGTATAGTTTGTGTATGTTCAGGTTCATATTCCTCTCCGGATACATATATATCTGTGATATCCATCCATTTATCAATCCATCAATGCACCAAGCCATCTACTCATTTGCTGAACCATCCGCCAATCCGTCCATCCATCTATCCACCCATCTATCTCTCTAGCAAACCATCTACATTACTGCATAACGTAAGCGTCCATTCTACGCCACAACGTTATTACGCCTCCGACGTACGCCCACGATATCGTTTCCACGAACATTAACATCAATCGTTTGAGTAGCTGTCATTATTGTGGTCCATTAGTTAAAACACCCAATGGACCACGCGGTGTTAAAGTCTATCCCCTGGACGTGTTTAGAATATGATAGGAAGGTCGTAGCGGTTAACGGTTAACGTGTTTATATATTTATTAAATTTCATACTTCACTATGCCACTGCCTAGATATTTTAGAGACTAATCCAATGGACCATATATTAGAGAATTATACGTTGTTTCAGAGTGATGGACATTCCGGAAGTAAAACATTGAAATTTAGCAGGAAATCGGTGGGATGTGTTTTTTCGGGTGTTTTCTAATCGATCATTAACTAAAGCATCCCTCGCTAGATTCAGTCTAGTTATTTGGTTATTGATTTTATGTCTATTAAATGTACATACATATCAGATATAATTATCATCGGATTAGAGCATTGTTCTGATCGTAATTACTCTGTTAAACAATATCTCCATCGTGTTTTGGGAGTATGATTTAAATAGTTTCAATGGCTTAACCATGACACTGATCATAGCTAGGACCTATTATCGATGGGCTATGCACTAGGGAATGATGTTTTACAAACACGATTATGAGTCGGATTTACACCCGCCGCCTGAAATTTAGAGCACAACGCTCTAACCACTATGACATAGGAAATACCTCTCTGCTGTGTGTGTATGTGTTTATTTATTTTTGTATTTATGTTCTAAGACACTACGTTGAAAACATAATTAAAACATGATCTAAGCTCACAGAGCATGAACACTTTTGATACATAAATACACTGACTTATATATAATACATAGGCTAAATCGGTTTTAAGAACTTTACGAAATAAAATGTACATCAGGAATAGGAATGTATCCGGTTACCTGAATAATGTCTGCAATATCTCTATAGGTGCAAATACTATATTTGAAGGGAAAATGCTCGAAATGTTTCGACCAGATTCTGAAGGTGAGGCCACCGAATCTCTGAATTAGTCATAGATCTTGTATCAACTACCCACTAAGCTTTTAAATAAATGCATGAATCAAGTTCAGCCACTGATGACAGCCATTATTAATCCTTGCGTGTGAAATGAACCACCAAAACCCCGTTACTGAAGTTAACTACCATGAGGTTTGGATATGCAAAATATGAAGAATTATCTTCCTATTGTTAACCATCCCTTCATCTCAAAATTATTGAAACGGTACGTAGCATGCATATAAAAGAAAACTTGAAGCACAATGACCTCAATGACAGTTATAAATATCCTTATCGTAGAGGCTGTTGTTAAGCAGAAACCTCACTCTTGAAAGTGCACAGTGACATTACTGAGGCTCTTGGCGAAGGATTCGTGACTGCATTTATTATGCTTTATTTATCTGCAGCTTTTAATATAATCCATCATCCGATATACTTGAGCGTATAGAAGATTCCTAAGACATCAAGGAATTGGCGTTAGGTAACCTGCCGACAAAGCGCAATGTATTTCTGTCGCGGATATCATACCAACCGACATAGATCTGTACTGAGTGGACTAACATCACTGGATCTAAGCGATCCGATCAGAACGGATATGCCTGTGAGAATGCTCCGATCTCAGTCCTGTTAACCTTTGATGGCATTATTATATTGGGGTATTATTATATTACATATTATTTGTACAGCGCCTTTGAATAGCTCCTGCTAGTAAGGGCGCTTTATTAAATATATTATTATTATTATTATTATTATTATTATTATTATTATTATTATTATGCTGGTATCAAACAGTCACGCAAGAATGGACGGATAAAAATATTTCCGAACATCAGCTATCAGGCTATGGAATTTAGCTCAACATATAGGTCTACCTATGTTTTTAAGTGTGGAAATATATATTTCCGTATGTTTACTTTCAAGTATCACATTTTCCTATTTATAGATTTATGGAGGTATAATATTTAAATAACGTTTAGGTGTTGATATTCGGACCCAGTGCCACCACGTATATGTTTTTAAACACAGAGACACACATAAAAAAACACATATACAAATCACACACACACACACACACAATATATATATATATATATATATATATATATATATATATATATATATATATATATGTGTGTGTATATATATATATGTGTGTGTGTGTGTGTGTGTGTGTGTGTGTGTGTGTGTGTGTGTGTGTGTGTGTGGGGGGGGGGTGTGTGTGGTGTGTTTGTGTGTGGGGGGTGTGTGTGTGTTCATGGGTGTGTTTTGTGTGAGTGTGCGTACGTGTGCGTGTGTGTATGTAAGTGCACTCAGGTTTATCGTGTAGCCCAGCCTTCTGTCTATCAACATACACATCACTACAGCTGAATCCGTACATCCATCATTCCTTTATTTGCCCATCCGTCCATCCACCCATTATTAATTCTATAGCCTATCAACATTCTACCAAAATCATCGAACAACAAATACAATAGAAATCGATCTGAAACCGATCCATTTCTATCAAGATCTAAGCTTTTCTTCTATTCATTAAGATCCGTCTATTCAGCAACAATCAATATGATCTTCATTGTGTAAATAGTTAATGGACCACACACTGTCTAATCTCTTCCGTTCCGGTGTCTAAGAGATTATCGTATGAGACATAATTGTCTATCTCTATTTATTTGTTTACATATTTATCGCTCTCATGCCTCTCTTAGTCAATTGCTCAATAGTTTACAGTTTAGTCGAAGATGTGTTTACTTAGGCATTAATAATTGTTTTCGACGTGATCGATATACCTGAATTAAAGCTATTAAATACCACGAGATGTCTTTGGTGGGTGTTGTTTGAAGGGGTCTTCCAGTTTATCAATAATTAATGAATCACATAAGCAATCAAGTGTTCACTCAATACTTTGTTCAAAGTTTATCCACTATGGTGTATCTATATGATAAGTCATGTAGCACAGTTAGTCATGTAGCACACTTAACTGAAAGTCCGGTATTCAAATCCGGAATATTGTACTGAATAGTGTACTGTCATTTAGCAGATAATATGAGATTCAAAGGTAGCACCGATGAATGAGTCACTGTGTTAGTAAATGAGTGAGTGATTGCGTTAGTGAGTAAATGTGTGAGTGAATCAGTGAGTGAATATGTGAATAAACGAATGAGTGAACGTGTGAACGAGTGAAACGGTGAAAGCGTGAAAGAGTGAAGAATGTGAAAATGTGAGCGAGTGAATTAGCTAGAGAATGAACGATTAAGTGAACGAGTGAATGAACGAGTGAATGAACAAGTGAAATAATGAATGAGTGAGTTAGTGAGTAAGTGAGTGACTGAGTGAGTGAGTGCAGTTAGTATAATGAGTAGAGTGAGTGTAACGAGTGAGTGGATATGTTAATGAACGAGTATGTGAACGATTGAGCGAGTGAAATAGTGAAAGAATGAGAGCGTGAAAGAGTGAAATGAGTGAAGTTGACAGTGAGTGAGTGATTGAGTGAGTGAGTGAGTGAGTGAGTGAGTGAGTGAGTGAGTGAGTGAGTGAGTGAGTGAGTGAGTGAGTGAGTGAGTGAGTGAGTGAGTGAGTGGTGGTGGTGAGTGAGTGAGTGAGTGAGTGAGTGAGTGAGTGAGTGAGTGAGTGAGTGAGTGAGTGAGTGAGTGAGTGAGTGAGTGAGTGAGGAGTGAGTGGTGAGTGAGTGAGTGAGTGAGTGGTGAGTGGTGAGTGAGTGAGTGAGTGAGTGAGTGAGTGGTGAGTGAGTGAGTGAGTGAGTGAGTGAGTGAGTGAGTGAGTGAGTGAGTGAGTGAGTGAGTGAGTGAGTGAGTGAGTGAGTGAGTGAGTGAGTGAGTGAGTGAGTGAGTGAGTGAGTGAGTGAGTGAGTGAGTGAGTGAGTGAGTGAGTGAGTGAGTGAGTGAGTGAGTGAGTGAGTGAGTGTTATATTAAACTTCGAAACTGACTATTTATATGCCTACAGAAATCCATAATTCGATGAAAATAGTTCAGCAATAAATAAGAAAGAAATTTAATCCCTAGTACCATTATTATAGCCTACATTTGTTTTATTATATTGGGATGGTAACTTGATGCAGTACCAAAGTATTCGCCCTATTCATCCCTCAACAAACGGATGTTGGTGTCAACAACGTCCCATTAATTCTACATGTTTTATAACCTCGTGACTCTTGAATAAAGCGTGAGTCTCGACAATGTTACTGTATGATCTTGTGACAGGGCCTTTTTCACAGAATGACATAGCCAATAAACAGTTCGTGATGTATAAAACCTTGAGGCAGGTGCACTGGTCGATAATTAACAGTAATGATATAGTAATTTGGGTGAATGCGTCGATACAAAAAGGTTAGTGGAACTCTATGCCAGCGTTAATGATGCTAACACGGCAAGTGCAAGCATATTGGGGATAACACGGTAATGTTGTAAATAAAAGCACACTCACCAAAATAGCTAACAGTGCTAATTAAAGACATATCAGTGGGAAAGCTATGAGTGGAAATACAAACACATTAAGAAAGAATGCTAGTATTGTAAATGAAAGCTTATTGGGGGGGGGGGATGTATTTTCATAATATACTTTACAACCTCATTACAAGATGGTGTAGTAGTTATGGGGTTCCTCATTTCCATAAAACGCAACATAAAAGACTTCCTTCAGTCGATGTTCACTAAATATTCACTGAAATAACAAGCACAAATCATTGACAGAAGAAAGGAAATGTAGAGTAAGTTCTGGATTAAGAATGTTTGGAGATAGTTTGGTTTATAATTGCGAATACACAAACAAATTTGTATTGTGGTCATATTGGAACCAATGATTTATAATATACTACTCTATAATATATGACATTTATATAGCGCCCTATTCAGCTAGAAGCTGCTCTAATGAGCTTTACAACAGTAGTATCCCTGACTCAGACCTGTTTCCACCCAGCACACATCTCAACTCCCAAGGGAGCACACAACGCAGGCTGCCAATATAGTCGCAAAGCGTTACTCAAACACATAGCCATCGCATCCTGTCAGGTACTCATGTTTTATGTACGAGTGAACCAGTCCCACGTGACTGTATTGTAGCTCACGGAGCCTCGAATCCGCGACCGTTCAGCTACGAGTCACACGCTCTAATATGTGGCCGTAATTGAGGACTTGCCTCAATATAAGACAACCCAAATTTAGGAACATCTGAGCCATGAATAAACATTAAAATCAAATTGCATTTACGGACAACTAATAATAATAATAATAATAATAATAATAATAATAATAATAAGTAATAATAGTCACCTTTTTTTCAACAGGTCTACCTTTTGTTTAAGGTCTATCGTACCTGTCTATTTATGAGGTTTTGTACTATCTATTCTTTCAATGTATTTTACCTCTATACAGGCGGAACAAAAAGACACAAAAATTAAATAAACATATAATGTTATGTGAAGAGGATCTGGCAACTGTCATAAAAACAGACCAAAACGACTCGATGTTATAACATGCATGTTTTATGTCTTTTGCACTTTTTCAATTAATGCTTTATATTTCTGGCTATTTATGGGTGTTATTTTGTTTTAGTATCACAAGGTCAGGCAGAATAACACCCTTTTATTGTTTTGTTTTTATTTTGAAATATTCAACACATCATGTTCTAAAACATTTGGGCAAAAGAAAACCTATCCTTAGATGTCACTGAAATTTTTTTTTTTCATGTCAATATTACTGAACATAGCTATCTAAATCATTTGTACAAAGGGATTCACCGATTGCTTTGTTAAGTATAACCTTTCAGATATAACCAAACAATTGCACAGGTGAAGGCAGATTTGCAGTTTATCAGCGAAAAACCACCCAACATCTCGATATTTACATCATTAGCCTACATCAAAAGCATTCAAATCCATTTACTGTTTGCTCTATTTCTTATACGGTTTATTATAGTTCATCATCAAAAAGATAGAATCGATATATACATATTCAGATTATTTAAATGCTTGAACTATAGACAGACATAGCCAAATCACTGGACATTTAGCAAAACCTCATCAGTTTCGCTATATTTGTATCAATCACGTACACGAGAGCAAATTTCTCAATTGCATTCAATCTTCGTGATCTGCTATCAGTACATTGATAGTATCAATCTATACATATTTAGAGTCTTTGAAATGTTTCAAATATAGTTCATAACAAAAAAAGGAAAATCGTGGGAAAGTTAGCAAAACATCACCACTATTGCTATATTAGACTCCCCCTACACAATCAGTTAGTTGTAGCTGCTGCATGGTGACACACCTCACATTACTCCTTGAACCCATCAAGTACAATACCGAGATTCACAATTCTCCGGTCTCCACGAATCGTAAACTGGGTTAAGACGTAACTTCAACCTCTGCTCCATTTGACATAGTCCCCCCCCGCCCCATATTATTATATAATCGTGATCACAGGTAGGAAATGGTGTTGGTTTACTATTTTCCGATTATATCACAAAACAATGGGCCCTATTAACATGTTTTGTTTTTCTTTAAGAATTTTCCGATTATTGAACGCCGATACATTGTATAAGAGTGTTGTCGTTAGAGACCCAAGGATAACCACATCTGGCCAATGCTGTAAAAATGGTAATACACGCCGTTTTAAAATATTTGCACGCAGTTGCAACAAAAATATCATGTGACACAATACGCAATAGGCCTTAGGTGAAAATGCACATTTCGTTGTGGAGTTTTTGTCGTCAATTCCAAAACAATTTCATTTGTAATTGTACTGCGTGTCACTAAATAGTTAACATTATGTGATTGAATTCCGCAAATTGCGGTATCATTAATACAGAAAGTTAGTGGCCCCGTTTATATACCAAACACGTGTATTTAAACGTTAATCAAAGAAAACAAACAATTCATTTGAACGGGTAGGCAGAACGCTGAGATTCACATGTAATGTGGTGGGATATACTAATAATCACAGCAACCCATCTAAAATCATCCAGCTTCTAAAATCATCAATGATATTGTGTGAGAGTTTGTGTTAAGTCTCACGTGCGAAGTACTGCGGCCAGGGGAAAATGAGATTGCCCGATGCCGATCAATGCTATTTGCTGATTAGCGGTTATTGGGGGCCTTTGATATTTAGGGGTTCACCTGCAGACCGTAATACGCACCATAGATGTGACCGCTATATCTATCTGTATAAATAAATATATATATATATATATATATATATATATATATATATGATTGATGATTGATGTTTTACGGCCACTTGTGTGCGCATGGTAGGCTAAATGGCCCGAGCGACCTCCAAGGGTAATGAAGCGAAGTTAAAGATGAAACACCTTTCAAATAGGTCCACGCCGAGTTTCGAACTTAGGTGGTAGTGATCTGCGGTCCAACGTACTATCAACTTTACCACGCAGGTGCCTATATATATATATATATATATATATATTTCCAACCACCGCAACACCCACTTTGTAACGTTCCTTGTTATTCGGTTATCGCCAACAAATTACATGTTCCAATCGGCTAGTTTACTGTTTATTTCACCAAGCACACGCTGGGTATAAATATGTTATAAAAGTAATTATTAAAACTCAATATACAAAACCATTTCCACGTATACTACACAATGCCTAATATCGGTGATATGTCTTAAGATATTATAGGGGTCACTCAGTAGCTTCCAATTATCCCCAAAGTTATCAAAGGCTTGGCTGAAGCCATGCGATAGATCATAACATCAAGGACTAGATTTGTTAAATTAAAATCATTACCTAATTTGTATTGTTTGAAAATAGTTTAAAAACCACTTATTTATTAATATTATTATTCATTAATCAACCTTTTTTATCAATATTCTATTATGTCGTAAGAATAAAGGTGCCTATCATTTCAATGGAATCTCGTAAACGTAAACGAGCCGCTTTTCTAAAACTCGGAAGCTAGAAGTGCTGCATTATCAGGATATTCGCCTCAAAGCCAAATAACAAATACTAACTTATCATTTTATTGTTCTGTTCGGATGTGATATTAAACGTAGAAGTCATGGCGGCATTCAAAACGATTCATCGAGACGAAAGGTGATGAACGTCAAATGAAATTCATTACAGGTCTTGAACTCAATGTGAAGACCATTTCCTCACTAACAGGCACACAGGGTTATTTGCTTCAAGAAGAATTAAAACACGTGTAAATACCATAACTTGAAATCGTTTGATCCCTTGACCCACATAAGAATTATATATCAGCAGTGACCACCTGATAATGTTAGAGAGACAACATTTCATCTTAGCTTGGGTTATTTTAGATAAACTGAATATTATTACACGAAATTATGTACAAATAGTCTATGGACAAGAAATATATCTACATAAACACACACATATTCACATAAACATACATACATAAACACGTGCTTGTCCCGATGCACCAAACACAGATACTCGTTAGTCTACACACCTATTCCCTTGTGGAAATCAGTTTTCTGAATAAGCATGTGATTTTCTTCAATGCATTAAGATGTTTTTGTCAGAGAAACTGAAATCTTTATAATAACAAATTAAATAATAATGTAATTTAGCATTATTCCTGTTGACAAATATGATTTATCAAAGATACGAAGATGGCTGACACTAATGAGTTATTTGTCCTTGAACAGAAACTAACTTGGTGAAGACTGGCTACTTTGGGTAGAGTGAAGACACGAGAATACTCAGAATGTCGTGACATTAGTTTTCTTAGTGGTGTTACGATAAGTTAGAGAAACACCGATTGACTTTCTTTATTTGGAATAGGACAATGGGCTTCTCCTCAGGGGCATCAGTTATCCAGTTGGTTGCTGGACAGCAACATATGAGAATTGATATAGTTGTAGTATGGTTTTCCAACGAATATAAGGCCTTCTCATATTTTAGAATAGGGCAGTGGGTGCCCAAAGTTCAGGTCATCTGTGTAGCGTTACAGTATGCCTTGTTGGATGTATATGACGTCGGTAGCTTCTCATGTATTGTGCGTCATGATTAATAACATTATCCCACTGCGACCGATAAATGGCAAATTGATCTTGTAAAAAGCTGAATACTGAAATTAATATCAACCTTGTATCTTGCTGTAACTTAATGAGAGGGATTTAGGTTTCTCTAGTCAAGTAACACCTGAGTTGAAATCCAGTTTCTTCATTGATAGATGTAATATCCTGTTAAATTAGTATTTCACTTCAACCTGAATTAGGTAATATATATATATATATATATATATATATATATATATATATATATATATATATATATATATATATATATATATGGCAGTAAACGGAGTATAGTTATCATTGGATACCGTAATGCAAAGGGTTATATTTGTAGGATATAAAGGCTAATTAGAGATCTCAATTTGAACACGTAACCCAGTGGTGATGGTAACAAATTACATAAGGATGCTATATAGGATGTTAATTCAGGTATTGTCTACCTCTAGAAGGTGACCCCATCATGTCATATAATATCAAATTTTATTTTCACATATCACATGGCATATAATATCTAACTAAAGTATTTAAATCCTTTTGACTTTTATGTTCTTGGCCTGAATCCGAAATTGGATATGAATTGTTTGAACATCACTTTAACACATAGCCGTAAACTGAAATATCATAATAGGCTATTATGAAATATACTTCTATAAAAAGCTATCAGAAATAGCATTGGATTGTGTAGAATCTAATTAAACACACAAAAATATGATAATAAAACCTACATAGTTTTATTACCCGCAGATTAATTACATGATGATACCCATCATTTTTATCAGAATGTGTACAGCTAGATATAGAGGATACTGAGATAGACAGGGCGCTAGGTGGCTAGCACGACGAATTACAATCTACCATACAGACCAACAGAATCAGGACGTTTTAAACTGATTTTTCTGTATTATTTCAAATAACGAGCGTTTGAACTGATAAAATGAATAATTTTCATCTTTTGATCTTAGTTATTGAGACACATGGCTTAATAAATCACTACGATATCAATATCCACGAAATATGTTGTAGGATGACCATGCCTCGGCTCAGGTGCGAGTTTGGATAATCGCTCTAGATTTGTATTTCTAAGAGATATCAACTCAATATCGTTGCAAATTGTTTCTGATTTTCGAGGACTGATTGGAAGCCATACTATGCCCTTGTTATGTCATCCCGGATATATGTCAGGGCTGGTGGTTCCTTCATTTCTGGGGAGGAGGTATATATATATATATATATATATATATATATATATATATATATAAAAAACAGTACCCCCTTTCCCAAATGTGAGTTTAACCATTAGCAAGAACATTATTGTTCGTTGTCGGTTCGGTTATTAACCCTAATTAAGATTGTCTGTTTGGTAATTAAGATTATCCTCACTGGCTCATTCAACAACTGCCTCCTTCAAATCTTGTACTTCACATTTGCTAATACTGAATGAAAACCTAGCTAATATTGGCCAATAAAAGCAGGCAAATATGCAAATCGTCATCGCTGTATTTATCAACCGAGTGAGTCAGCTGAGCCACAAGAAACCGGAACAACTTGATAAAAACATTAAATCTACTATTGATCACTATTTATTTTGTATAATTGATTAACAGAATACGAGTTCGGAACTTTATGAATCCTTTCCAACTTAAGTGATAAGTGTATTAACATATTGTTTTGCTATTGACAAATGTTTTTCACTTGAGCAGCCCAGTTTCGGCACTTCGTTTAAAGGGTGCCAATGGGGTGGCTTCGTTCTAACTTAAACTATTAACTTTTTGAATCAAAAGACACCTAAATATCCTGTTACAGAATCGCGATATCATATATACCACTGCACGGAGACTTCAAATCACTAATGCAACGCATTCGGTCATCATAGAGCGCATATTTCGTGGCCGATAAATACGATGTTCTTATTCGTTCACTGGATATTGCTCTCGTATTGACTCTGACATCACACTGTAACTCCCCTATCTTGACAAATGATAGAACCTATTGCAAATATGATTTAGCAGTCTATTTTTTAATGTAGAGCGCATGAATGTCACCAACGATGACTAACCTTCGTTCTAAGAGGCGAGCGCCATTTAAACGATGGGAGCCCAAGGCTCGTCCCTTACTGCTAATGTTTTTACCGGTAAGACCTACCAAGTCACATGACGATTTTGACACGGTTTGATGTCTTGAATAAAGCTAAGGAACCTTCTGGTTCCTTAGATGTATTCATCTATATATGGTTACTACCGACTAGAAAATGAGAAAATGTAGGGAAGTGACTCAGCCATTAAGAAGTCGTGTATCGTACATTGGCAAACAAGACTTTAGGTTTGGAGAAGGACTAGCTTAGATAATCGACCAAAACTGTCCACAGAATAATAGCTTATATGGATCAAGGTGGAATGAAAACAATAACTTGGTATAATAACGACAACAATGATGCTGGTGACAAATGGAGGAGGAGCACAGAGTAGAATTAATGGAAATATTATTATTCCTAACAGCTGTGTTATTAATTATGTTAATAGTATTGTTGTTGTTGTTGTTCTTGTTGTTAGGGTCATTTTGGAATCCCCTATCTCTTTATCAGGAAGGCAATGATGTTTTTGAATAACTATATTGATTTGATAATTTGTTTAGTATTTGGCACAATGCAAGCAACATCATTCTGCAGTTGTTCGAATATATGGTCAGATATGCAGTATAATCGGAAGTGACAATAGTGTACCAACTGCCGTTCTTTTAGCAAATCCTTCTTGGGTCAGATATACTGCTAAACAATTGATGTTCTTAAAATGGTAGTCATCAAATAAGCATATGACTATGACATAAACATTTACATTAAAATATTCACTTCTGGAATATTTACTACGTCATTTAGATATTTGACAGAATATACTACAATAACACATATACTGTTTGTTTATCATCATTTAATTTAAAATAATAATGAGTAATATCTATGCTAAAACAAACCGTCTATGGTTTCCAGGGTAAAGATGAAATGTAATTCATTTCCAAGATTCATTTCGCTCTCCAATGATCCAAAAAGGGGAGTGTTCAATTTTGTGAAAACCCAAGCTGCAACAACTAAATTATGTGATACACCAGATGACAATGAAAGAACATCAGAAAAAATGTCAGAAATGTTGTTAGATACAGGAAGAAATTCATTAAGTAATTTAGCTGGTAGGGCTAATATGTTTTCAACATAAACGAAAGTACAGTGAGGTCAACCTTTTCAATTGTTGCAGAATACTTAATAGCACTAGCTTACCAGACTAGATAATCACCAGCTGACAGTTCCATACTTTTAGATACACTATTAGATTTGAATGATAACCTGTCAAATCAAACTCTGTAAAGGTTAAGCCACCAGCACCTTGGATGTAGCCTGATATTATTAATGCCAAAGTGCGACGCCGCTATATAGAACGCATATGTGGGAAACCACTAACAGCTTTGCATTTACAAACGATGCCATTTCTTGAATAGGCTTATCAATAAAACTAAATCTGAATTTAAGAGAAACATGATCTCCAACTAATATGATAAATTTTATCCACTCTAAATCTCTATAAATATGACTCTCCATAGAAGCGTTTCTGGTTATCTGCATGCTCGTGATTCAACTAATTATATCTGCAATTTTTGTTTCCAGACATTTCAAGTATAATATCACCCAAATTACTCCTTCTTTGCAATGTTGTGCTTCCAGTATTAATATTTTTATTGTTTTAATGTACAGTGTTTAAACCAGCCTCACTTACTGATGTTGCTAAACTTATTTTATCATGCCCTAATAAGTCCTATAAACTTTAACCTATGCCTACATTTCTGATACAATCTTGTCTTCTGACACTACGTGTTACATTTACTAAGATAATAAATGTACCACTAGGTTCTGGAATGATTCCTTCTCATTTAAAGGATGGACATGCAAATCCCCTTCTAAAGAAAATATATTTACCAGCCAATGACCTAATTATTTATAACAGTCGTACCCAGTCGGTTGCACGTTCACAAACAAAATATAATCACCTGTCTAATGTTTTTCAGTTTGCTTACAGACAATTTTGCTCTCCAGACACCGCTCTTTTAAACGTTCACGGCGACAAATTACTAAACATGGACACATGAAAGGTCACAGCACTAATACCCGTAGCTTTACCTGCAGCCTTTGACCCCAATGTTTATTCTGTTCTTCTAGGTCGGCTCCCTGATTGGCATAGCATATCGGGCATAACACTCACCTGAATCTGCTCATTCATGATAATCAATAAATATAAGAAATTGTTTTTCAAAGGCAGTTACAATGTTTTGCGTCGTTCCTCAAGACTAGGTGGATCGGTGCTATTTACTCTATTTACCAACCCCACTTTTTCCAATTAATTAATTTCTCACACATATGTATTAACAATATTAAATGGATTTGCACCCATCACTAAAGTTACAGTGTTTATTTACTGGTTTTTTTAAGGTATACTTAGATAGTATCCATGTCATGATCGAAGCAAAAATGTTGGTGAACATTGCCTCAAAGGAGTGAACAAAGTTATTTTTCACATCTGGAGGAAAATCTTTGAGGAACGATCCTTCGACGACATTCATCACATTTATAAGCGATTCTGCCGAAACAAAGTTGATTTATTAAAAACCATAAACCTACATTAATCTCTCGTTGTTGTACAATTTACGCAAATGTATTGGTTATATTTTCGTTTCGTTATGACTTATTAATTGCACGAATATATTTATTTAGCATTCGCTAGTATAATCAAGAATGTCAAACCAAAGTTTGCAAATCAAAACCTTTGTGACTGGAAAATATAAATTTCCTGCATACATACATATATACATACATACATGCATACATACATATATGCATAGATACATACATACATACACATATACATACATACATGCATACATACATACATACATACATACATTTAAGGCTACATAAATACATACCTACACAATTCACATACACACATATTTAAATATATGCATGCATACTTAGATAAATTGAAAATTACTTGCATTAATACTTACTCACTTGTTTTGTTTTATTTATCTACTGAGAGTATCAATAAATGAAAAAAACTAAATTTTCTACTTGGTGAACTGTATGAAAGCCTTCGATCCTATAGGTAATTTAAGAGTGTACAAATTGGATAGTTTTCGTTTCGAATCTATGAACTAATTGTGTACCTAATGTGCAATGGTTGTGTTTTCAATCAACAACAACCATCCCCTCATTGGCTCCTAGCTGGAAGAAACACGTACACGACAGATAGGAAAAATATTGACATCCATGGATTCATTCAATAAGAGAGTGGTTGTTTGTTATTTAATTATTACCAATATCTTTAGTATGTATAGAATAGATAAGATATTTCCTATAATGATAAAAATATCATGTTTTCAAATTGATAACATGGTTATTATTGTGCCTAAATCGTCAATTCAGCCACACTGACAACACATTGTTTGGTTCCACAAAGCCACCATGTGTCGTTTGAGAGTATATATGTTTAAACAAACGAAGACATATGTAAAACAAAAACGATTATCATGTTCCTATCACTTTCAACAGTCATACGAGCGAAATATAGGTATGTGTCTAACTTACACTTACCACCTATGGAAATAGCCACGGGGGAACTTGTATGTGAATCACACAGTGTATGTCGTTTCTGTTTGTTATTCAATTTCTAGTTGCAACGCCTTAAGTGTGTATGCAATAGGTTTCTTTCAAATATTAACGTTTAGCACACGAAGGAGTACTTCATGAATGGCTATGAAATGGGAAAACGGCATGATAACCATATCTAATTATTTTAGTCGATACGGATTGAAATTTATATATTTATTTTGTTTTCATTTCATCCAGTAATTACATTATGAGATATGGCTATCTGACAGTGAACTTTATTCGTGAAAATATTGTATGACATGGTTCAGCCACATTGGGGTGCGATTAACTTATTAGCAGTCATAGAGTTAATTTACTCTATCAGTTATTCCATTAACTAGTGCTCTTTTACCAATGTGGTAAATGTGCTAGGATAATATATAATACATGTGAATTAGGTGATCTGTTTATTTATTTCGAAATAAATGATCTATTAGACGAACCATACACAACTCCCTGTCCCAACATAAACACTAATAACTAAAATTGTTCGTTCAAATCAGGCATAGCTTGATAATCAATCTAGAGAAGTGGTATTTGTTCAAATAATGTATATTTTAAAGACAATTTCTGACATTTAAGATTATTCGAAGTACTAATGAGAGATTCATTGCCACAAACAAAGTATTTTGCTATCATTATATTCAATTATACTTAGGTGAATACTCCTGCAAAATAAGACCTATTTCACATTCTCCAATTATCATTATTCGTTCAAAACGATGTAATTTGTATCGCATTTCTCTATTAAAGTTTCGTAATATTAGCGGGTGTATCTCAATGTTGGTGAAGATCTAGAATAACACATTCTTCTTAAACTTAGTGAATACTTCTCATATAACAGCTGTTAGCAGGCAGAGGGTTTGTTTAACCTGAACACTGATTTTAACACCAGGATGTTAGTATCGTATTGATATTATCAATCATTATTGAAACGGCTTCGTTATCTATATTGGTAAGATGAATGGATTTGTGAGAATATACGGTAACTACAATGTTTAATAGTAACTTCTGTAGCTATATCGCTGTAATGTTCGTCAATTATGCAACTACTTAAATGTTTGGTTTTATGATATTTGTAAATCGTGTTCTTGTCATATATATGACAACTGAACATGTTCTCATCGTAAGGTATAACCAGATGCAATGTGTTCTTAAAATAGGGCGCTCCTATATTGCAGTGGTTATAGCTATGTCTTGCACACCTGCAGGTAGTGGGTTGGAATCCGCCTCATGCCACCTATATCAACCTCAAGGCTAAGTAACTCGGTCCAACAACAAAAAAAAGATCTCAGCATTATTAATACTATATATATGTCAGTCTTGCAGTTGTCTAGATTCTAAGGAAGTGCAAATGTTGGTTGAAAAGTAATCGAAAATAATAAGAGGAATTATCATTAAAATGTTGTTTACGACTGTCTGATCAATGTCTGATTAATATTCCAAACTTCCAATCTACTAATTTAATGTATATCTAGGTCATTATAAGGAGATATATATATGAGTTTACTTGTGGCTTCATTGAACTAATCTCATCAGAGATTTAGCCATCAAGTGTATAGGCTACCTCACACTGGACAGAGGTGGGTTACAATGAGACAATGCTTTAAAGGACGTCCGGGTTCATATGATTATTCTCATTGACCCATTCACCATACTCTATGACAATGGGTGGGATTCTCATGCCAATATATTAACAAGTAGAGTAAAACTAATAGATAACAAATTATCTTTTACTATAGCAGGTGATTTTAATTATGTTGCTAAAATGTCAATTATCTGAGCCAGTTCTCGTTCTCTCTCTCTCTCTCTCTCTCTCTCTCTCTCTCTCTCTCTCTCTCTCTCTCTCTCTCTCTCTCTCTCTCTCTCTCTCTCTCTCTCTCTCTCTCTCTCTCTATGTGTGTGTGTGTGTGTGTGTGTGTGTGTGTGTGCGCGCGTGTGTGTTATATTGGTGGTAATTACAGTGATGTGAAAATGACACCTTAATGTGCTTAAGAGACTGATATTGCCATTTAACTATGATTTCTCAGCTGTTTGAAAATGCGTAATAGATAAATATGGATCTATTTCACTACGATATTATTAGCCTTCCATTTTATTGATTGACACATCCATCAGTTGGTACCTTCACGAGTTGGTTGATGAAGTAGTTGATTCGTTTACATTGCACGTCCACACTTGGATATTAGAAAGGTTTGCGATACGGGCAGTTAAGTTTGGCATATTATATATTTCATGTCAGACTAGTACTAAAAAACATATATTCGTCCATTTCGTAAAACAGTAAACATTCAGTAATGTACAACGTGGATGAATTCTCTCTTTCATGACTGAACATCTATCCACCTGGTAAAGAACATAATGCTATTGATAGGTTGATAAAGATTCAATGAAAATAGCCTATCAACAAATTTAATATTGCAGGATAATTGGATTAGGCACGAAATGCGATCGTTACGTTAGTAACTAACATAGTAACGAGCAATAATTGCTGAAGCATAAATGGATACAATATGAGAAGAAATACGAAATTGTAATAAAGGCTGATTAAATCGTTTATGGCAAAACTAGATGTTCTTGTTTTATATTTAATTTATGTCTAATATGCATATTTTCTTTCCTTATCAGCCGACTGTTGTTCAGCAACCAGTCTGCAAAAACGAATACAGCCACAAGTTGCATTGAAGACTGTTAACTTAACTCACTGTAAAGCCAGTGTCAGAAGATATAGTTTCGGTAAGTGATACATGTATCAGTGTACTTTGAAGGCGGTTTGCTCTGTAATATTTGTATATTATTAAGATATTTTCTATTTTTCACGAATCTTTATATTTGAAAATATACGTAAACATTTCAGCTTCAACCGCTTTATCTATTTTTGTTTCGTTGTCTTGTTTGATAAATATAATTATGGCTGGAGTTTCGTATTTTTCTACCGATAGAACGTTTATCATATGTCTGTAAATATAAGTGATTATATTTATCTTAGTATGATGACTTAATGATCCCCGTTTTGCTTTCACCTATTTATATTAGGTGGCTCAATGTATGTCGGAGCTAACTGCTAGGTTTGAAATAGTTTAACTAATATCTGTCATTATATTGCTTTGCGCGACAAATCACTTATTTGGCTGGAATAGCCTAAGTCCAAAAATAAAAGAATGTCATACTAATACAAGTGGGCAAAACATTCTTACTGTTTGTCCGTTTCTTGGTTCTTTCGTTCATTCGTTCGTTGACTGATTTAGTTAGCTTAGACACCGGCTGCACTCTGACATACATTTGAGTGGACGCCATTATTGGGAGAATCTCCGAAATGCAGCATTGTTCATTCTATTCTGGCCCCCGACTGAAATGTTTTTAACACTATGCTCTACTCAGTAACTTATAAGAAACAATCAGTGGTTTGATCATGATGATTACAACAATTTAAGGCAAATGTACTCATGGATAAATAGATGACAAGAAATATGTTGTGCTCTCAATAGGCATAGGCGAAATTAGAAAGTCACTATTCAGTAGAAAGACACTTATTATTGAAGATGGCAATTATCATGAATAATTAACGAGTTCACCATATGTTTTTGGTCATAATGATGATGTTGGTAATCCTCACCATCATGCTGATCTTGATCATGATTATCATGGCCCTGATAGTAATAGAGGTTTTAATCATAATCCTACTGAAGAGAACCATACTCATAATTATAGTTCCTGTCTATAACCCAGCTGATTGAAAACTCTCTTTGTCAGGTCTGCGAACCTTCTGTAACGCCATCTCAATTCCTCACAAAGTAATGTCACTGATGTCACTGGTGTCACCGGGTTTCCCAACAGTAGTTTCGATTTCCGCGTAAGACCTTCATGAAATACTAACAATCAGCACAAGGTTACACTTCATTTGTACTAGTGAATCAATAAAACATAGACACCGGTGTCATTGCCGACGACATGTATGCTGGGCTCGTTAGAATTAGGAACTATTGGAAGATGACTTTATCTTCCCCTCGGTATTTGTTGTAGGAAGATGGTGTATGTGTTGTTTTCTTCATATTCCCAGCAAAGCCCTGCGTTGGTGTTGATTGGGGTGTATGAACAGCCTCCGGTAGGCATCTATTATGTGGTAGCAGGTCTTATATAGGTATTCACATAGTTTAATCTCCGAATGTTGCTGGGAAAAGTATAAGACGAACTGTCTGGGGTAGGATTGAGATGAATATGGGTAACTGGTGCTCGGGTCCAACATTTTTATAGCTTTTCATAAATAACTAATTTCAGGTAGTAATTAATTTAATTGCAGAACTATCAAAGTTCAAGTATGCATCTACAATGTCATGGTGTCTAGTGACAAAATCAACCATATTCCATATATAGTGTTGCATAAGTCCCAAATAAGGCCAGTTGTTTATTAAAGAGATATCACATCCGGATAGAACCACTAAATCAAGACGAACACGTAGGATCCGTTGAGTCGTCTTAAAGGCAGCGGTTCAACGTATACTTAGATTGTATTTGTATAATGGCATCTAACCTATACTATTAAACACTGACGTTTCAATTCCAACCAATTCATATCCCAGTTTGTCATTTATTCCTCTGAGAGGCATTTAAAATAGAGACCTAGCCATTCAATAGATACATTTTTAATTGTGTAATATATGACACTTTGACTTGCGCTCTACACACAGAGTGACTGTTGGGTTATGAGAAGCATGTGAGAGCAACATGCTTCAACGAACCAGATCAACCATTATCCCAGCTGAAAAGCCATCAACATTAATGTTAGCCCGAAATATAATTCCATTTGTACCTTTGACGACCCTGACGGGATCAGTACTGGATTTTAAATCTAGCATCAGCTAGGATCATCCAAGTTGCTTCCCAATATATAGTTGTAACGACCAGATAAGGAAATATATTTAACAAAGATAGAAGTTGTGTCAAATAATTGTTCAAATTGATATCATATGACATATAACAGATAGTTGGAATAGGATATGTGAACATTTTACACAGGATTTATTTATAACGTAATACTAGGAACATCTACATAATTATGTGTCATTAAATCTATACTAACACACCTATCTAAAATACACCGATAAGATTAATATTAACCAATCAGCTCTCATAATAGATTGCAAAATGGGAAACATTTCATCACCTGATTTTATTTGAAAGTTTAAGTTCCCCAAAAAAATTCCTTTTCCTTTAAAGGGTAGTACGGGCCCCCTAGGAAAACCAAACCCCAATTAATCTTCTCACCCGATAAAAATATATTTTCGTGTTTAAATAATTCTTCAAATTCTGCCATATATCATAATCATAATTCAGTTACATGCATTTAGCACATTCATTTTGCTTGTACATTAGTTAGATTAAAACAAATTGCAGTTGAACCTGTCTAACAAGTAGAAAACATAATTAGTAAGGGTTTAATTATATATATAGTATTATGGACAAATCTTTGGGAACCTGCATTCCATACGTAAAAATACATAACAAATATTGTTTATTTTTCACGTGAAACTTCCACACAGACTGTATGTGTCTAGAATGGCCAGCTGTCCATAGTCATACAAGATACCATCTATAGATAAATATATATTATGGCTGTTCCCACATTCTCCGCCTGGTGGAGCATGATATTGATGCAATGTATCATCTCCAAAAATAACTTCGTAACGTAGTCATGATACTGATTGATGATATATCTTGGGTATGCTAAAGCCGTCAAGTTACTGATGTCGGTAATAGGGTCCGAAAATAAGGATATACTGATGAAGTATCATTTGAAAACTGATTTATACTCGCCATCACACAAAATAGGCAATATGTCTTTTCATATAGTGTCATCTAATGCCAAGACCCAGAGAAAGCGCAATTCGCATAAGGTTTCCATACAATATACATGATATATATATATATATATATATATATATATATATATATATATATATATATATATATATATATATATAACAAAAGGAAATAGCAGCACCTTTGAAAGAACGTTTTTATAATAATAATCCCAATATTATTTCAAATTGTTAATAAGGAGGTCTAGGTTGACTCAAATAACCCGACATGCAAAGATTAGACACAATATTGCCTCCCTTATCAAATAGCCGAATGCAAGAGCAGTACAATCTCATGAGGTTATCATCACGAAATTGTAAGCTTACATCCATTGATGTATTAAAGGCAATCTAGTAAAGTGAAAACTAATGTTAATGCTGATTTCAGTGTTATGAATAAAGTATTACATATCAGTCAAACTGTCCTTCCAAATAATATCAACTCAGATACAGATAATGGCCCATTGTTTTAATAACCTCTTCTGTTAAAATATATTAAATACATATAGTGGGTTCCATTCCAGCACCTTATCACAAGGTAAGCCATTGGTAGAAAAGTCCTACATATCAATGATGGATACATATGAGCCTTTTACAGAGACTGATATCAGACAGTTGCGGAAAAGGACATCTAATACTTCCTAAGCAGTTGACCCTGTGCCTACATGGCTTGTGAAAGATTGTTTGGATATTCTGATAAGCCCAATTATAATTATAGTTAATAAATCATTATCTCTGGGTGTTTCCCAAGATCCATGGAAACTGCCATTAATAAACACACTATTGACTGTATTATTCTAGACAATTACAAATTTGTTATAGAAAGGCTAGTTGCTTTCCCTCTAACCATATATTTAATGAATAATAACCTTAATGAATAACTACAGTCTGCCAATAAAAGTGGTCACAGTTCGGGTAAAAAATGATATTATGATGTCAATTGATCAAGGTAAGCCAGTAGTTCTCGTTCTTCTTGGCCTCTCTGCAGCATTTGATACAATTGACCCTAATGTACTTTTATCTAAGTTAAAAGACATGTTGGGTCTGTCAGGTAAAGTACTTGAATGGTTCGTTTTCTATCTGGAAAAATGCTCCCAGAGGGTGTTTGTTCATGGTATTTGATCTAACGTTCAGTTTTCATATATATATGGTGTACCACAGGGTTCAGTTCTTGGTCCTCACAATGTATGACCGTCCTCGTGGGATCATTGCGCAGCGATATAATGACTCACAGCTGTATATATCACTGGAACCTGACAATGAGTTTAGAACATTGTACTGCTGTTATATTGGCTATGGATGACTAAAAGGTGTGTGCGTGTGTGCGTGTGTGTGTGTGTATGTATGGGTGTTTTTTTTATACATATAGACAGGCAACAGGCACAGAGTATCGAGGTCTACCTCCATAAATATAAATAAAAATACAAATACAACTAGTCATACATTAATCTAAAAATAAAATGTTCCATACCTCCACATATTGATAAATGTGTGCGTATACCTAAGCATGTGTCTGGTCTACTCATCAGCCTGTGGGAACCGGCTAATTCGCTTTTCGTACGCGACAAATATGTCACGCCCACAGGAAAGCGGCTACATGCAGGCTACGTACAAAAAGCGGAAGCACGTAAACAACATACCATTTGATACCACAGCTCGCAAAAAACAACACGTGCGTGTGGTTCAATGGTGACTTGCTACATACATATCATAACTATTTTGACACCACAGTTTACATTCAACAGTAATTTTCTGTGGTCCAAAAGAAACCTGTATATAAAACATTTCGACACCTCAGATGCTGACCTCAGCTTTATTCTGGGTTCGAATAACTAAATAAATCCTACCTATTTGAACCATATATATATCGGTACACGCCCGATTAGTCTGGCGTCGAAGTTCTTCTCTAACCCAAGTGAAAAGTTAGGCCTTGTATATACCCTCAGCGTATTAACACACATTACAGTTTGCTCACTACAAGATAATGTACACTAACTCAGTATGGACTCACTGAAGTGATTTAGCAAACATAAAACCGTATGTGTGTGTGTGTGTGTGTGCGTGTGCGTGTGTGCGTGTATGATTGTCTGTGTATCGAGTAAATAAAGTTTCCATTAACCTAATTGTAGTTCGATTGTTTCAAAAGGTTAAGAAACATTTGTAGATTGTTCAAATGGACTGACATTCCATTGCCCCAGCTCCCAAATCGACGTGACATTATTCCATATAACCAGTAGAGTGTATGCCCGCAGTTATCTTGACACCTCAGCTTTTAAGCACTGTAGAGACGTCCTGGCGGATATTGCTCCTAAAAGCAACAATACATCTCTCTTCTTGGTAGATGATTTTACTCGCAGCTACTGTAATTCTCTTTCCTGTCTCAGAGTTAGTCAGTATACTATTTTTGTACTTGATGCTAATCCAGAAACGACCAGTCTTCAAACAGTATATAGTAATTTCATTGGTTTATTATAACAACAGCTGATGACTTTGATTGATGCATATTTCAGGTAAGGGTCACAAAAGTATATATCAATAATCGTTTCTGTATTTTGATTGTATAGGTATCAGGCTTAAAAAACGCATTAAAATAAAACAATTTTGGGAATGGTATTTAAAATGCAGTGATAATAAATAAATAAATTAGTATCTAATTTCACAGACGCCAATCAACAAACGTCGATAACCCGTCGCCGATCATTAATACACAGAATATTAAATTATTCGACATTTTGAAACAAATCATCACTCCACTCATACTATGATTCACTGAAGTCTAAGACAAGAGGTGTCCACCAGAAAGAAGGAATATGTGGCTCATTATTATCTATACAAATGTTTTTCTGACAATTGTACTGGTTGGTTTTGATCCGATTTGATTGTGATATAATAAATGATCGGTCACGGTAAAGCTACGGTCTTTTTTTGTGTAACCAAAATATTTTCATTTGAACCTCACACAATATCAACCTATAAGTAGCAACATTACACTAACAGTAATGGAAATATACCTAATATATGTCGTATAGTAATGTACTTAGAATACTATTAGCGCAGTCTATGGTTTGATCAATTTATACTTAAAAAAAGATAAATACCAGCCTCTTTATTTAGCTGGTTGGCTTAATTGAGAGATGAAAATATTTATGTATGTATGTAATTATGCATGGATGGGTGGATATATGGATGGGTTGGTGGCAGAGTGAGTGGGTGGCAGAGTGAGGGGGCGCTTGTGTTGGTGAGTGGGTGTATGGATGGATAGATGGATGGATAGATGGATGGATGGATGGATCGCTGGTAGGATGGATGGATGGATGAATGGATGGATAGATGGATGGAAGGACGGACGGACGGATGGATGGATGGATGGATGGAAGGAAGGACGGATAGATGGATGGACGGATAGATAGATGGACGGATAGAGGGACGGATAGAGGGACGGATAGAGGGAGTGTTCGATGAATTCATGGACACTTTAATTGAGTCACTATCTCAGGACTTATAAATGTTTGAAGTAGCAGTCATAAATGTTATAATATTATTTTGTTTAATTGTAGCATCTAACTTGAACCCAATCCGATCATCAAATTTATCTTCATGATCTCGTTGTTATTCTTAATCCCATTTGTCGCTCTACTCCACTACAATTAGTAACAATATATTCGTACATGAGTATCATTGTACATCGAATATGTTGTATATGAAATCCCAAATACTTAAGATTTCGTAATATATTTATTAAATTATTGTACGATGTTGAATTTTATTGTAAGGCAAGATGAAACTAATGTCATTTCACAAATTTAAATTTGGCAATATTTGAGTCCATTATCAATATTTTAATAAATTCATGCTCCTCCATTAATATTGTTTATCAGGAAATAAATCTCTATTTCCTTCAATTCATTCATATTTAAAACAAATTTATAAGTATTTTAAATATAGCAAGATTAATAATGATTGTGAAAGAGGAATTTGTTGATGACAAAGGCTAAACTTACATACTTATATGTGAGTGATTTTGAATGACTATAATAATGTTTAATGTCATTAAGGTTAATTCAACTTGGTACCAATTTCGAAGAAAATACAAAACACACATCTAGAATATGTTAGTTTAATGATTCGACAAGCGAAGTTTGTTTTAACTTAGATATATGGTATCTGTGCGATTCTTTTTACCACAACAAGCGCCCATGACTATGCATTAATATTGCTAGGTGTTGGTTGATAGAAAGAATAAACTTATTCAGTTGACATATCGGGTGATACAAGAATTTATAATATGGAAACATTTTAATACAATTCAAATTGAATGGCCCATGATAGCCAATTTCACAATGGAAACTGTCGGAATTTTCAACGGATGGTGAAATCCGGAGAGGAAACATGACCAAAAAATTGAATCCCAGATAAAATAACCAGATCTGCAGGAACAAGCTTAACCTATTTGTTTATTTATAATTAAATTAAGATAAAGTTCGTAATAAATACAGGAAGATGTAATAATTTCTGAGAGTCTTTGCAATTAGTGTTAACAGACCTTATATTAATTACATAGCGGGATAACAGTTCAGACGTAAGTTGCTTTTTCAGCATAGATTGACAAATTAATGAATTTTTAGCACAATAACTCCAGTGGTTGCATATTTGTTTAAATTCAAATAAACGTAATTTGCTAGCCAAGGTGGAGTGAAACATTTGAATATATAGATAATTTGATTGTGAATCCACGATGGACATAATGATTTTAACTAAAGAACTTATCAAAAGAACAAGGTAGCTTGTTCTGCCTATATGTATTCATGAAAATGTAATGTCATATTCAAATTGATCCTTAATTTTCCAAATCCCGAGTTTTCTAAAAAGTGGTTTAGTGTTGCTGTTCTATTGTATAGTACATATGGTTCCAATTGCTTGTTTTTGCAACACAACAGTACGTTTGGGGAGATACTTAGTTGAATTTCCCTATACCAGTATACCATGGTTATTATATGTGGCTGAATAAGGGTAAAATATAATATTTTGAGACTATGTGTGTTAAACGTATGTTTGACTTGCATGATTGCAAAGAGTGCTTTTTAGATTTATCAAGCATAACACCAAGGAACTGTACACCTTCCTCATTAATTTTCTATACCAATTTTCTCCATTAGAATTCCATGTACTAATAGATTCAGACTATTAAGATCAAATTTAGCTTTAGAAGACTTACTTAAGATGAATTTAGTCTTTTGAGGGTTAGTAACAGTCTATTTTCATAAAACCAGTTAAATAATTTGTTGGTTTCAATATTTGCCTTTTCAAAGCAAATCTTGGGATCAGAATCAAACAAACACCATGTGGTATCAACTGGAAATGGTAATATATACCTTTCAGTACAGTAACCAATGCCTTTTACATACAGTAAGTACATAAGAGGACCAAACATCGACTCATCACTCAATTTTGCAAACATTCGATTGACTTATTCCAACTTGAACAAATTGCTGTCTGTCTGTAAGGTAATTCACCAAGGAGTTTGTAATGTTACACCTTATACCACAGTGTTGTAGTTTCATGAAGATAATAGAATGGGTGATAACCTCAAATGCTTTGCTCAAATAACGTAGTATCGTGGCGGTTAATTGCTTAGGGTTGGAATTGTTTGCCAATACAAAACGTTTAAGCAAATGAATAATTAGATGAACAGTTGCATGTTTAGACCTAAAAGTAAATTGAACTATTGTTTGTATAAAATATTCTTACTTTCAGTATATGCCATAATTTGTTGAAGATGTTTTATTCAAAACGTTTGGAAAAGCCGGAAAATGATAATGGCCGATAATTATTCAATTGGTCCTTTATTTGAAAAAACGTATACAATATAATAACTTATTTTTAGTTTGTTAGGTACAACCCTGTTTCTAATGATTTGTTTATACTATAGGTTAAAACCTTAATGATGCTTAGTGCTATATTGGCACCAAATGTGTTACATGACGCAGTTATTCATCAGTTACATGATTACCATCAATATCCAATGTCTATGATAAATTTGATTTATCATTAGTTTTATTAATAGCAGATCTTAATATTTGCCACGAATTTTTATTATTGCTTCTAGCTGTCGCTTAACATAATGTTCAATGAAAGTATTATAGGCAAGATCGGGGCAATTGTTATTATAACAAGAGACTGAGGATGAGTGTGTTTAGTAAATAGATATATCGCCCATGTCAAAGTCAATACAACTGTGATGTAAATACCCCTGTGATGGTATATACATTCAACTACTTAATAAAACCTACGTAAGCTATAATTTCTAATTTTACACTATATATCAAGCGCAATATTTTCTTTGTTTGGTTCTATGCGTTTGCTCGTATATCCGACAGATGGTCTAATTTTGTACTTCCATGTGTAGACGTATGCCGGTTAGTATAACTATGGTTATGTCTAGATGTCTGTCTATTAGGCCTTCTAGTTGTTTATAGTAATTAATTTCCATAAACATTCGTTCACTAATTGAACATATAAAGATCATCAACAAATTCGATATCTATAAACATCCAATTCTCTTTGGACCTAATGAAGGTTTGTTTACATATGTATCATCTTTCAGAATGGGGCATATTCAGCAGGCAAATTACTGGATTGTATATTAATCGTAACTGACTTAGCTACAGTGTTTTCTTCTATCGCTGGAATTGACCACATTAGTCTGATTTTAAGCAAGCGCAAAGACACCCGAAACAAACAAACGTTTATGTTTATTGTAGGTCTGTCAGATTAACATGATATTTTAGGATGCAATTGATAACTGTTGTTGATGTTTGAGTTTGTTTTTATTTCTCTTCATATCCCTCATTGAGTAGCGAGAGAACCATACATAATTAAGGGGCTTTCTACCCAGCGGGCACTGTACCAATAATTTAGTTTCGGATTTTAATCCAAGCAATATTTGAATGGCACCAAATTCAGGATCAATGTCAGCAAAAGACATCCATTTGGCTGGAGGAGCCCACTCGTTTTACACCAGCCAGAATCCAGTCATTTGAGTACCGAACGTCTCGTAAACACTGTTCTTACCCTGAATGAATTATTGACTTAGTCGCTTAGTGCAAGCAGATCCATTATCTACCGTAGAACCTCCATATAACTGACTAACAGTTACCTGAACGAGGTGACTCCACTGTTCAAGTTATTAACACATTTCGATATGTTTATACCATATAATTAAGAATTAAACTGTTCTAACTCCTATGTACGAGCAATAAAATGTCCCTTCTTCCCCTTTTCTTATTAAATCTTAAACTATCAATACCCAAACTGCTACCTTATCAATTTAATTTTGCATCTCCAAGTCAATCTGAATATCTTCAGAAATATTATCAATATGTCTGTCTGCATTTGTCTTACCAATCATTGTATCCAGTAATTGAAATGCCCTTAATCTGATATATGTCAAACGATGTTTATCTGTGTAACAGATTTACGTGATTTCATTGTAGTTATAAATCTCAATAAATATTAAAATAATAACCTGGATGATATTCAAAACAATATATACCCACGTGATATTATATAGTTAGCCATTTCCTGCATTCTGATATTTAAAAAATACCGAAACATTACAAATAATAAGATAAAATTGAGGTGGAAATTAAATGGAAAGGTTACGAAATGAATACACTTAAAAGTTTGGTGTTCATTTCTTAAAACTACCAATGCATTACCAGAGAAGTAGTGGGTTAGCGAAAGAAGTGTTTTTCATTATCGGTTGATAATATCCATATTTGCTGTTGTCCTTTAATCCACAGCTATTGTAATAATAGTGGATCTGGACGTGTAAGTTGTAATAAATATAATCTGAATATCATCTACTTATTCCAATTGTTTAAATATATAAAGTCACTTATGTATGTGTTAGTCATCACAATTCATCAGTGTTAATGTTCACTATTATAAATTATTCTTTCCTTTCCTTTCCTTGAAGTAAAACGTAAAAAGTACAAACATATGATAAGTGGAATTCCTTTCTATCTCTCTATGTATAACAAAGGACAATATTTCTTTCCATAACGATACGATTTACAGTCTACCATAGACTTGTTCTTTGCCCTTGAATAATAATATATTTCAAAGTTGTTTATATTGTAAACACTAATTTTGTACAATGAATTATCTGACATTGGTATATGGGGTCATCGCAAGACTGAGCTTATTCTGTGATTCAGAACGCACTTGTAATTGTGGCTTTCGATTAACGGATGTGTGTGTTATGAATGGTTAATGGTCATGCATTTCATCATTAAAGCGGTGGTATCAAATATCATTGAATTCCACATTTCTTATTTTTATTTAGGGGTTTTTGTCCCTTTGAACGTGAACAATAAAAGGATACCCTTTATTTGCATACTGTTACCTGCACTGTGTTTGTGGCGTCACGGATAGAGTGAGAGATTACTTACCCATGGTTATGGTCATGATGTGCGCGAGGTTCGAATCCCGGCCGTGGCACAAAAGTAGGAGAAATATTTCATCTAACAAGGCAACTGAAGGGCTGAATTAAGGCCAATGAAGCCAAGAGATTACTAAAATACTTATCTGGCTTGTGCGTGTAAGTATTTATATATATATATATATATATATATATATATATATATATATATATATATATATATATATATATATATATATACTATGTGTGTGTGTGTGTGGTGTGTGTGTGTGTGTGTGTGTGTGTGTGTGCGTGTGTGTGTGCATTGTGTGTGTGCATTACATGCTTGTATGGTTTTAATTATATGATCTGAACACTTCGTTTGTGTTTGTTCTTGCCTACGTTTGATAATGTTAAGGTTGTGATATGTGTGTACGTGTATGTTTTTATGTGTGTAATATGTGTTGTGTGTATGTATTGGTGTGTGCACGCGCGTGTGCCTGCATGCGTGCTAATATTATTTTCGATTTTATATGTGCTATTTTACAAATACATACTTATTAAATATTATATAATCTAAGCTTACAAGCCTACAATTTATCAGGTATAAGTTTTTTTTGAATTTAATAATTTAAAGAATATATATATATATATATATATATATATATATATATATATATATATATATATATATATATATATATATATATAATTCATTGATGTTTAATAGCTACACGTGTAATGTAAACACGAATTCGACATAACATTATTTCTTGTATACTGAAGTATTGAAGTATCTCTACCTACGGTCAATGACACTCTAGGGCAATTGAAGTCTGGAATTACTTCTGTTGGTGTTTGTCCTTAAAAGCAATAATAAATCTGATGTATCCGCTGTATCCGTGGCCCCTTTAGTATTCTTCGATTTAAAGTGATCTTTTGATGTTCATTTCAGACCAAAGTAAGAATAAACATATTATCTTAAAATAGGAAATTATCTACTGCATGATATTTAAGTATTTCAAACTGATTTTGTGGTTTGTTTAGTTTCTTAGGTAATCTGCTCAATTGTTTTATTACAGTTATTTATTTAGCCGTTGCTATTTTTTCAGTTCTGTTATTCACTATAATAAATCGATTACATTTAGCAATATCTAATGGGTATTTCATAAGTCCCTTTTCCTTATTACTCGTAGTTGTTGGTTGTTAAATAAACATACCTGTGATAATGGATTAATATATTCACTACCAACCTCTCCAAAACTCAAGCCGAACATAACAACCTTACAATTTTGAATTCTAATTTCACCTCTTCGCTAAAATGACAATGTGTCCAAGTCCACCGACGAATTACCATTTCTAAACCAGCATTTATTATTCAATATATTACTTCGTACCTAGAAAATAGAGTGGTGTTATCATGCGATTAATTAGCTGTCGATGATGAGAAAAACAATATCTACACAAATCATATATCAACCGAATTATTGTCGTAAGTATAATCTCGATAATAATACACTAAAGACGATTTTAGATATATATATATATATATATATATATATATATATAGAGAGAGAGAGAGAGAGAGAGAGAGAGAGAGAGAGAAGAGAGAGAGAGAGAAAGAGGGGGGGTGGAGAGATAGAGATAGGGAGAGCGAACGAAAATTATAATGAACTGGTCTTTTACTAATCGTGAATAAAATGTGCAAAGTTTATACAAAAACAAGATATAATGTTCTTAAGCTCATTTTCCGAAATAAACTCGATGGTCCTATATCTGAACAATCTTTTCTTTCAATGTCCTTCTCCTATTATCGCAGCCATCGAACCCTGGATTAAAAAAACAGAAATAAGTGTTTTACTCCGGATCAGACAAACCTACACCCACTTTGATGTGTTTTATGTGGAGCTCACAAAGAAGAAGGTTATCTGGGATCAAGAACCCACGTAAATAGGGAAAGTGTATACATTATTTGACTAATATTATCTTTACCTTTCTTTAATCTACTCGTGGAACATCCTCCTAAATACCTCAGATCAATATCCATGTGTGTTCTGACATGATTAAAATATCCAATTATCTTCTTGTAAACTAAATCATTTCAAGTTCAAGGATATAACTTATGACGGTACGTCTCATTTGGTTAATTATTTAAGTATGGGTCCGTTTGTCCGTGTGTATTCGTATTTGTCATTTATGTCTTTGTGACTGAATATTTCTGTCTATATGTATATATGATTTATATCAATTTATCGATCCAACCATCCATCAATCCTTCCATCCATCGTCTGTGTTGGTGTTTGTCTGTAAATTAATTTGCGGATTTGCGTATAGTTCATTTATGTGTGAGAACATTTCACTACTCCCCCCCCCTCTCTCTCACTTTGTGTGAATATGTGTGCATATGATGTAAAGCTATTAATCCATCCATCCATGCATCAATCGACCAATCCACCCCTATCCATTCATCTATCCATCTATTTATCCATCCATCGATTTATAGAATCGTTCCTTCTCTATCAACTTGTTACTGGTTTATTATTAGTGGTATCAATTGACTTCATTCTCGTCTCAGATGTTCTCCCACGACATCTGTTCAAGGAAGATTAACATTAGTCTCTTCAGCAGCTGTCATTATGTCGTCCATTAGCTAAATAAATGATAAACCTTTAAGTGTATGATTGATGGTGTTTGGTTAATAACATTTGTATTTATGTGTTTATGTACTGATATATGTATACAATCTTGAACTGGTATTCTTCAATCGCTAAATACATCTTATACACTAATCCAATAGGTAGTGTCTACTTCGACATTAATAGTTTGTTTCAACAGAATTAACATCAAGGAAGTGAAACTATTAACTCACTCTGATGACTTTATTTGGCCGACATGTTATCCTGTCGATAATGGCACAAACCTTCAACTATTAGTTGATTTATTCACACGTTCCACCTTCTATTTGGTCTATGCCGTAGATCAATTTGCAATAAGTCTGTACTTGCAACATTCTAATCCTCATGATAGCCCTCAGGGATACCATATAATTCTTTGTGCACGCGAGTATATGTGTCCGTATATATATTAGTCTCTCTCTCTCTCTCTCTCTCTTTCTGTGTGTGTATGTGTATGTGTGTGTTTATGTGTATGCGTGCATGTGTATATTCGTTTGTGTGTGTGCGTATTAACAAGAAAGTGCCAGCGTCCGTAAGCGCCATTTGATCCTGGCAATTCTCTTTAAGTGTATCCATCCATTAATTGATTCTTCCATCCACATATCCAGGCCCATTTAGCCTACCAAATACACAAAAGTGACCGTCCCACCATCATCATCATTCCTCGCATCCATTCACCCAAACATCCCTACGTACTTCCCTCTATATGTTCATGATATGTTGCGAAAATCCAGGAAGAACTACAGTTCTAACACACCCTAGACCTTGTTTCTATACAAACCTTTTATTGGGATATGATTTTAAGTTCACCTCACACCCATTAGAGATGTATGCTTTCGATATAGTTTTCACGAACATTGACATACGTCCTTTAATCAGCCGTCAAAGGGGTGACCACTAATGAAATAACTAATTGACTATATCGTATGAAGTTCGCATCCCTCCTGATGGTGTTTAGGATACAAAAAGGAAGGTCATAAATATAAACAGTTGTGTATATATGTTGGTATATGTTTAAACTTTCACAGCTCTCTTTCCCAATTCCTAACTATCCTAGAGTATTATTTAATTGGGGGTTACTTGGGCATTAATAATTACTTCCGACGTGATTATGTAATAAAATAATAGATCGGTTGAGTTTGTTTCCCTATTATGTTTTAGGGTCAATTAATAACTAACGAATCACTCATGCAATTAACCTTAGATTCATCGAAGTCTTTTTTCGGTTCCTTTCGTTAAATCTATGTCATATGTCCCGTAGTACGGTTAGACACTTGACTGAGATCCGATATAATATATATATATATATATATATATATATATATATATATATATATATATATATATATATATATATATATATATATATATATATATTGCATGACCAACCTATGAAGGTGTGCTCCAGAATAATCACTTGGTGGGTTCAGAGAGACATAATCCAATTGAAGGTTCTGCTGCTTTAAGATTAATCGAGTATTATTATACGACACGACCTCTAGTGTGGGCAAAGAATAGCAATGCGCATCTACTGAGAGCAACGCCCCCTAAACACACACACACACACACACACACACACACACACACACACACACACACACACACACACACAAGCACAGACACACACATAATATAATGAATAATCACCTATTAGAATTATGAGTTGAGTCAAGGTAAACCGAAATGGCTGTATAAGCTTTTAAAATAGTAAAGATTTAGGTTAGTTTTGCAATTGATGGTAACGTTTTTTCATCACTAATAATTAATATGTCCTTGAACACAGAATAACTCAGTGAAGATTGATGGCCGTGCCAAAGTGAAGACATGAGGGAATTATATCCAGAACGCCATGACAGTTATTTTGTTATCAGTCTTATGATACAATACAGCAACATCGATTGTATCTTTCTATATGAGGATGAATATAGATGTATCCCAAAGCGCATCCTATCAGATATCCCATGTGTCTCTTGGCAAATAGAGATAGGGAATTAATCTATTTACATGTGTGGTTATAAATGGACATGACCTTGTTATGTTTTAGTAAAGTGTAGCGTATAGTGCACATAGGGCAGGTCATTTGTGTAGTGTTACAGTATATTTAAATATTTATATGTGATGCTTGTAGCTGGTTGTTGACTTTCTGTTACCTTTATTAGCATCTTATCACCTTGACCGAGTTGTCGTTTGCTAATTATACCAATATGTTTATGGGGAAGCAAATAACTGTGTCACTGAAAAATACTTGCTCCTATTGAGACAGCTTTCGGCTGAGAACGTTTACTTTCTAGTCTTGGATCCTCATTGTCTTCATCCATATTCTTTTGTTACTTTTGTTGATATTTGTTAAATGCAAGTGTCATCTACCAAATTTCATTTTGATGTAATGCCTGGAACAGAAATAGAACCGTGCTATATCTTGATATATATCTTAATCCTTATGCGACTAAATGCCTTTTGTGCATTTGGCAATTAAAGAAAGAAACAGTAACACCGATTTAAATTAACCTATATCAGATACATTACGACGAAAATAGCGAAATGCCTATGACATTTCTGGAAGTAAATAATCAAATTTAAACATTATTTATTCATGTTGTTTCAGCGACCATTATGTTTTTACCTATTTGACACATGGGATAAAATAGATTATATGTGTATTTCATTATTTAATTTGAAATATTTCGAATCATTTTTATATACAAATATTAGGTTATCTATATTTGAGGAGAAATACAATACATTGAGCGGATCATGTGCAATAAATTCAAATCGCGTAGCAGTGATTCAACATGGATGAGTAAACAAGACCAAAATATAAAGACTCTGGTACAATAGATAATAATGACAGAACATCACAAACAATTGTTCAAACAGACAAGTTTTGAGAGCGCTGTTTAATAACGGAGTATTACGAATTAAATACTCTACCCGATGAACCGAATATGTTTTCCAACTTTGAGCAATGTACATTATTTGCAACCATATCTAATGCTGAAGAATGGTAAGCAATACTAAACGAAAAATTACTGCCCTGGTCAAATTTTATATTAAATTGTAACATCTAAATCTGATCTATTATAGCTTAATATATTACAGCTCAATATATTTCCATAATTAATATTGTTACCAAGTACAGCTATTTGGAATCATGATTTAGTCACTTACTTTGTTATTAGGCAAGCATTAATGTTGCCCCCGTTTCAAGCACTTATAGCCATTTGGACAATTGCAAATCAAGTATTTGGAGACCTTTTCAGCAGCTCTATAAGACTAATCTCTTAACGAGATACGGGACTCTTCTAAAAACGTGGAAGCATTCATGTTTAAGTAATACATTTGACAGAATAAATTTTAAATCAATGAACCATATCTCTATCTAAGCTAATTATATTCCATAATACAGTATTACCTTTATTCAGTACTTTATTTACAACCTTGAAATCAGTCCTTTGATTCATTTATATGGTTTACTCTTTGTTTGTTATATCCTGGATTTAAAACGGCTTGGCTATTATTCACTTGTACCTTCGAAATCCTGAACATTTATTGACGAAATCTCAAACTATTGTCAAACCATACTAGATCCATTGGCTTGGACATTATCGTCTGAATGTCTTTACAATATGTTTATTATTAAGGCATAATGGAGTTAATGGTTCTCTTGTTTAGTTTATCTTTTTAGGCATCTAATTATCAACAAGGCCTCACGTTCTACTATATTAGTAATCCATTAGTTGATTAAGCTCATCGGGTAGATTCACTAACAGAATAGCGACCATTACAGGTATTGATAATAAACAAAAACCGTATGCATAACGTTACCTTAATCGGATTGACTGAACATAGCTATATCAACCATAAAGAAATGATCAGACGGTAAGCACGACAAAGTGACCCAAGTGACCCAACTGTTGTGTCTTTATATCCCCATGACCGTCCACCTCTATATAAAGACCACCTAATACCACCACCTGCCGTGATGGTAGTGAGACATTCTCTTACGAAATAGGCTTTCGTTTTTGTCCTTTTATCGATGGAATATGATTAGAACGAAACATGGTTAACTGATCAATCATCACATAAATGTCGCACTTTTATGAATCTATACTAACATGTATCAAGCCGGATCACAGTTTTCGTCCTCTATATTATGGTCGATTTTATGGGGGGGGGTTCATCTACCGTTATCATCCTCGTCGGCATAGATATCTATGTCATTCGTCATTATCGCTCTTAGTAGTAAATTCCCCCTTTTATTGCGCAATAGATAATCTAAACGAATGTTGACATTTTTATATAATAGATATATATATATATATATATATATATATATATATATATATATATATATATATAAAAACAAATCTAATTATAATAATGTCATGCTCTTAGGGGTTGAATGACAATGCTAAAATTAGTATGTATAGTGACATTTATAACCCAGATGATAATAATATATCAAGGAGAAGCCACGTAATGTAGTTAAAAAGTAATAACCATCTTTGAGACTTTAATTCCGATGAGTTAATTAAACTCAAGTTACAAATTAATTAAAATAACGCCGTTTTTCGTAAATACTTATTGGTCATCTAAAAGTGCTTATTTGAATGGGTAGCTAGGTAGCTAACTAGTAGGTAGTTGGGTAGGTAGGTAGATAGGTAAATATATATATATATATATATATATATATATATATATATATATATATATATATATATATATATAAAGATTAAAGAGAGAGAGAGAGAGAGAAAGAAAGAGAGAAAGGGGAGTGAAAAAAAAGAGAGAAAGAGAGAGAGAGAGAGAGAGAGAGAGTATGCGTGCGTGTGTGGGAGAGGAAAAGAGAGAGAGAGAGAGAGAGAGAGAGATAGGTAGATAGATATATATTTTAAAGATAATGATATTTGTTATGATATGCTAACAAATAAGTAATGAAAATGTGCATATTTTCAATTAAGTGGCGCCTCCGTGGTCTAGCGGTAGCGTATTGGACGACAGATCACTACCATCCGTGTTCGGTATATCTGAATGTTGGTTCATCTTTGACTTCACTTCATTACATTTGAAGGTCGCTCGGCCCATTTAGCATACCATGTGCACAAACGTGGCTGTAAAACACCAATCATCATCATATTTTTAATTTGAGTTTGTGATAAATCTATATTTCCATATAATACATTCATTCATGATGGAACTCAATATGGCATCATATTTTGTGGTCAGTGCATTAATCCTTATACTATTGGCATATACTAATGTCTGGCCTGGCATTAAGTGTACCATCTCGGTTTATAGTTTAGTTTATGGTTCTTTCTCTGAAGGTATCGTTTATTAAAGGCTCGTTTAGCGTTTCAGTCTGTCGTTAAACTACCTGTGTTGTTGTAAGGCTATGATTGTTGGAAAATGTAATACACATTTCTACATGTACGTAATAGAAGTCTTCTAGGTAAAGACTAGTTGCACTCCTTGGTTGTCTCGTTTGTGAAGTAATTCCGCCTAAGTTATGACAATCCAGTAGTGACGATTAGGAAAAATAAATGAGTATATATTAACGCAGCATTTGACAATATGTAATTCTCCCAAATCTTAAAAGTTTGATTAATAATCTTCTTTGTTTCTCCCAGATAGTGGCATCACAATGAGGAAATTCGGGTTACTTGTGAACTACTTTGTTCAGGACTAGATACATGTGTTCTTCTATTGACTAGAGTGAATACACGTTTAGCACCTCATCTTTAAACGAAATGACGGCTGAGAATTGAAGGTTTTCGGAATTCCCCCAAAACATAAACTACAAACCAAAGAAAACAATAACTTGGGAGGCGACAATTTATAAAGAGGGCTTATATTCTTTTAATTTATTTACTTTCAGGATATGTAGTGTGACTCTGCAGTCATGTTTAATTTGTAAATATATTTAACCAGTAAATGTTATATAATACCAAAAACTAAAATTAAAATATTTAAATATTCTATGGTATGAAATATCTGATAAATGCTGCAATTAGGAAGTTGATTCCTTCTTGTTTAGCTGCTAATCATATGCCATGTTAATGTTTCGTTTATGATAATATTGACAGAGTCAAAGTAGAACATGTTCGTAATGAAGATGATGCTAAAGTGAATGGTGATATATATCTTAGTAATTACCTTTTATAATTATTTACTCGCCACATTCTTAATGGACTGACTAATTGATCCACGTGTTCTCTCAAGTGGGGGATTGTTTATTGTTGACCTGAATGACAGACACTGAACTGTTTATCTGATGATGTTCAATAGTTTAGATAGGCGTACAGTCTGGTCTACATCCCTCCCGGCATTGACGCCTAGATATGGGACATACCACCACAACAGACAGGTTCATGAGAGTCATGGCTGTTAGTAAGTGGAAGCTTGTATATGATTGTGCTTCGGCTCAGAAGTTGTTCTCTGCTTAATTAGTAACACTATAATCAGTAAATATTGAACATTCATATTGGCAGTTTCCTTTAAAAAACAATTACTTCACTCACAAAATTTTATGACATTGTGATTTGGGCAATTTAATCTTCAGTTCAGCGAAGTTTAGCTTTATTTTAGTATGTTAATAGCACTCACAATAGCCCGTTATAGTACTACCAAGTCGTGATGTGTTGTCTGAAGATATTTAAAACATGACAGCAGCTGTAACACATGATAATCATGTTCATGTAACATTCAACAGTCACAAAAACTAATAATGTAACTACATCTTAATTACACATATCACCTTTAAAATTAGCAATAGAATATTTATCTTTAAGAGTCAGTGTTTAAAACCTTTTTGTCCTTAAAAGGTACAAGTTCATTTTAGATGTTAATACATAATATACGAAGGAATATAGGACCTATTGTTATTAAATAGTACAATTGCATAATAACCTGATTCACCTATTCAATTATTCACTTATTTAGATTATTCGTTTGCAACTAGAATATTGTGAATCTTTATTAGTTGTATTTCATCTCAAGCAATAATTACATTATAAGATATTCATAACTGATATATTAAAAACATTATTATAATTTGAAAACTGACATTTCACGAACAACACGATGGTTCTAATAGGTGATACCAAGTATAATGTGGGTACTATCTATTTGTGTAGTCCTACCTCAAAGGTCTAAGAGAACCAAGTATTGTCTATCAAATTAGTGAACTAGACTCAGGTTTTATGTACATTTTGTAAGACTACTTTTGTCCATGAAGTAGACTAAATGGTTCTAGCAAACCCCAAAACAAATGGGTTGAAATTAACGATGAAATACCCTTCAGAAATCCTCATCCCATTCTTAGAACTTTAGAAAGGTGTTCAAACACCTAACCAACCAGTTACGCCATTGAAGCGCCGCTCAGAAAAGAATGAGTAATTAGATTAAGTTAATTTATTTCTTCGAATATTACCTATTATACGAATTTATGTATGTCTATCCTGCTTCAATAATAATACCTAGTTCAAAGGAAATATTATTATGTATGACGAGTAGTAGCATTGTTACTGTAGCATAAGTTAAAATATATTCCTCTGGAAATGTTCCTAATTATTTCATTAGTGTGTATTCAGATGATACTGTTTTTTTCCCCTCTACATGCTGCATATTTCTAAGAATCAAGAAACTGACTTTTTTTTTTTTTTGTTAGAAGCATGTATGAATGATTCATTGCCATAACTTTATTATTATGTGTTCTTTGTAACAGGTTAATATTTCCGCATAATCCATACCTTTTCAACTTTTAAATTGATCAAGTCAATATATTTATCATACCATGAAATTGTTCTCTGTCCGCTCTCACCCAGAATTAGTTCAAAGTATTTATATAGAAAGCCAATAACCTTCCAATAATCATCGTAAAGAAACATTCTGATCCCAATGTACAGAGAGATGAATAAAAATAGGAACACGCACACACACAACAGCACACAGACACACACACTCATATATATATATATATATATATATATATATATAAGAGAGAGAGAGAGAGAGAGAGAGAGAGAGAGGTGGGAGAGGGAAAAATAGGAACACCACACAAAAAAAAACACACACTCATATATATATATATATATATATATATATATATATATATATAAGAGAGAGAGAGAGAGAGAGAGAAGAGAGAGAGAGAGAGAGGGAGAGAGGGAGAGATAGCAACTAAAGCACGACACACAAACGCACACACACACACACACACACAAAATATATATATATATATATATATATATATATATATACAGAGAGAGAGAGGGGGGGAGAGGGGGAGAGATGAATAAAAATAGAACACCACACACACACACACACACACAACACACTCATATATATATATATATATATATATATATATATAAGAGAGAGAGAGAGAGAGAGAGAGAGAGTCTGAGATGTGGGAGTCAAAATAGGAATACGCACACACACACAACCGCACACAGACATATATATATATATATATATATATATATATATAGAGAGAGAGAGAGAGAGAGAGAGGGAGAGGGGGGAGAGGGGGGAGAGGGGGGAGGGGAGCTGTTCGATGACAAAAACAATAATGACATAATTAGGTTAACGATGTAATAATGTATTCTTAAGAACTTACGTCGCGATTTATATCCTGCTGCCTTATAAGAGTTCCTTAAGACCAGAACACATAACTCGGTGCTGGGGTCGATCTAGAAAAAATAACAACGAGGTTTACATATTTGAAATAAATATAATGTTTAGTAGCAAGCAAATAGTTTAGTGACCTGAAACTTGGTCCGGACATCTATGTGTTTGCATCGTAATATGCATTTGGCATCGAATTGTGCCTTCTATATATAATGTTATAGGTATATATGGGAATATGAATACCATTAAACTGATGTATGTTAGTTGAATAATTTGATAGTAGCTATTTATTTCAGTTTCTAATTATAAACTTTCCCACCGGAAGTGCCGTCAATTCTATAGGTATTTATGTTATGAGGTGTGAAATGGTTTTCAAAGATCTTATATCAGTATAAGCGGAATGGGTATATCAATATTTTAATAATTGAACATTTTGACCATACTAAACAAATCACCATGTGCTACAGATACCCAGGCGATGGGTTCGAATCGTGGTCTTAACAATACGTGTTTGATCTATTTCCTATAGGATCAGCCGCCATACCCCACCCCCCGGCCAGGTCACGTAACTTAACTAAGAACAATAAACGGATCTATATTTAGGTAGTAATGATAATATGATAGACGTTGGTCATCACGTTGTCTTGATTCTTCGGACGTGAAAGAAACTTGATTCTTAATAATGTATAAGAATGTTCCGAATTAACACAACATTTTATTTTATGACTGTCTGATGAATGCGGCCTTTTTATTTATTTGTTATCGTTTTTTGGTCAAATCCCTATCAGATAACAGCTTTTTAGAGAATGTTGCTATACGTGTTGGTGGTATCGGGATAAGTGGTTAAAGCTGTTGTAAGATATTCTAGGAATTTGTGCCTGGTTTCATTATCACTTATCGTGAACATGTAAGTCTTATAGAGATCCCTGACGGCTTTTCATTTTGCATTTCAAAGGCTTGTAGATATTTCTGGAGCAGGATTGGCTTTCCTCACAACTAAAACGAGATATTATGATGCTGTTGCTGCTATTATTCACACTCAGTATTACAAAGATCAAATGGCAGTTTGGTAAGTTTCCTCAATATCTCCAAAAGTTCACACATATGTTTTAAATCCAAGAATAAAAGCTTGAAATAGCCCAAACCTGGAAAGGTACGGAAAGGTGATGTAAATAACATACTAAGAGTTCCCAGAAATCCAAAATATATATATATTATATGCTTGATTGCATTCCATCCTTGATACACCTTTGCGTTTCCAAACTTGAGAAACGTTTCCGTTTCTACGGATTTGTCTTGTTCTGTTTATTGTCATTTGCTGCTTGTACGTGTTGTTGTTTATGTATATGGACAATGTCAACCACATCTTGTTACCTTTTTGTTACAAACAAAACAATAACACAAAACAGCAAAAACAAACATAAAAGCATGTATTCTTCCATACATTATTTTATTCAATGATTCAAATCTTAAAGATGTCCGAAACAATTAGAGTGCAATAATGCGCGTCAAGTAATGTAGGTAGAATTCAAACCCCACGATATAGAAGGTTTTCTTTTAAATATTTGTAACTGGAGTTGACACAAAATAAGGCCTTTTGGTATCAATGTAATGTCTATCATTTCACTTCACTTCACTTATCCTCTTCGTCCGCAGTGGGATATAAGGCCACAACAATATTTTACTACAAGGTCCTGTCTTTAGCTAAGGCCTGAGCCTCACCCCATGACAGCTCCTTTGGCCGTCCTCGCTTCCTTTTTCCAAGTGGTGTCCATCTCAGTGCCACTTTGGGGGCGTTGTCTTTGGGCATTCTCAGGACATGTCCTAGCCATCTCAGTCATCGGCGTTTGATTTCGATGACAGCACTGTTGCAACCCGTCTTCTTATAGAGGTCCACGTTGGAAATTTATTTGGCCAGAATATTCGGCAGATCTTTCTCAAACATCCATTGTGGAACGCATTGATCTTTGCCATGTACCCTTTAACCACTCTGAGCTATACAGTAGGATGGACTTCACATAACTGTTGTAAAGTATTATCTGTGTTTTGGTGGTGTATTGGTTAGACTTCCAAATGTTCTGCAGTTTGCCTAATTATATTTATGTTCGTGTGATCAATTAAGGAACTACCTTTCCCCTCATTTATTTCTTATAGGGGATTCTTCGTACTTTAGATTTCTATTTTAAGTTGGTGATACAAGTATCGGTCATTAAATTGTTTTGTTTTCACGATAAATCACCCATTGAGCTTCATTAAATAGGAGTAAAGGGAACGACAACTATACTTTTACAACTGGAGCAATATAATGTTGTTAACGTTGGTTCGTGCGCTATTTACTTAGTTAATTACCCAACCTATATTTCACCAGGTGTATATTGATACAAAGCGATGTCTAGCTGACTGATTCTCTCCAATTACCAATATATCAAACTGTATTAAATGGTTTTCAGTGACAGGTTATTTTATTCTGTTATGTAACTCGAATCCATTCTACTCTTGGGTGAATGTGTGGACCTTAACCAAATAGATGAATGGTTGTTTATCCTCAGACCAGCTTGCCCTCGCACGCACGTTTGAGTAGGCGACATTATTGGGAAGTGTCTCGGGGAAGTTGATTGTATTTCTATACTGACCAAAGAGATTTGTAATTCGTTACCTTAACGATAACAAATTATAAGACATTAATAAAAAAATATTCACATATTTTGTGTGACAACCGAAGTAGGACTATTAAAAGGCAAAATAATAAATGAAATAAGCTGACTATTTGGCATTGATCAACATACAGAAGAAATAAAATCATATTGAAATAACAATTTTGATTCCTAATCCTAAAGCTCAATAGATGTTTTATATATTTAATTACTAAACAAGCTGTATCTTCAGCTTTGTTTGTTTTAATGCTTAATTTAGATCGAGTTCAACACACAAAATTAATTGACCATTAATATTACGTATACTACTTGCTATTTTTATGAGTGAGTGAGTGAGTTGCCTATATATATATATATATATATATATATATATATATATATATATATATATATATATATATATATAGTATTGTTTTCGATTGAACTTATAACTGAATCAGAGATAATAATTTAGACATTTAATTTTAAATATTACTGCTGATAAATCCTATATTGTATAATGCTATGGTATTGAGCATGTCTTATATCAGAGCATAATTAAATTATAATGTGTCTGATGTAGCATATTATATCAGTACCTGGAGTGTGATTTCAAATTGTAGCTTGGTGGTAGATTAAAGAAATAAAACCTGGAAATTTCAAATCTTAGTCAAGAAAAACACCGAAACGAACTATAAATAAGAAGAGTACACATTGATGAAATCCATTGTTTTTTTTTAATAAATCATGAATTGTATAATAGCTATTTCTTGTAAGTGATATTTATTTCTAGAACCTTTATAGATTTTCTTAATCTAGTTAATATTCATCTGAAATTGGCTTGAAATGTGGATAGAAGAATCAAGGTTTTCACACTCGTATTCCGGGAAGCAGCTCAAAACTTTACATATCATGTGCAGTTGTGATGGCTTTAAGAACAATAAAAAAACAATAATTTATATCGCCTGTAATTAGATAATAGATGGTACATGACTTGATACCGATAACCATCCCTCTGGCAGATCTAATGAGAAGTGATAGGCTGGCATTAGTCATACTTAATATAACGTAAACAACAGCAAAGTTTAATAACATATTTTCCTGCGTCATCCTTCTCCAAGACTTACCAATCATGTCGTTCATTATGTCGAAAAATAGGAAATCGAAATTTAATTAATGTGCCTCCCAAATATAACAAGGGAAGTGTCGAATGTAATATTGTTTGTATTTATTACTTGAATGCAATCTAATTTTGTTACATCTCCGATATATAGGTTGCTCTTTTTATCGATAAACATTAATTTGGGCAAAAACTAGGAGCCTTCTCAATATGAATAAACAATATAGGCAAAGTTGTTACACCCATAAGATTTATTCAATTACTTATGGTATTAAATTGCATATAAAATGTATATGTCATCGATTAATAATTTTTATCTACAGTAATAAAACTCTTATTTCTTTAAATGACCGCCTCTGTGTACAAATGGGTCAGAACGTGAGACTTTCTTACACATGCTCATGCAGTGAGGGAGATTGGAGGTTCGAATTCCGGCCGTGGCACTAAAGTAGGGGCTTTGTTCATCCAACCAAACAACTGACAAAGTTTCTCCGTCAAATATGAGATATATTGTCAATTCTAAATTTATTTAGAATTAATGAATTACAGAGAAAATGCATCTCCCTCATTTGAGGTAGCTAAGCTTGGTAAATTAACTGCCATTTCGGCCATTATTGAAGACATCTCCGACTATAAAACATATAATAAGGGTTTACCGTGTCTGTTAAATATTCAGATTTTCCAATTGATAGATCTCTACAATTCATCAGCACCATCAACTCATCGGGTAAGATGCTAATTATATCACTTACTGTTCCGATGGAACATTGATTAGTGCCCTGTCATACAAACCTCAAGGGTGTGATTTCGAATCCGACTCATAAATGTAATTGTGGAATATGTCACAGTTATGATCAGCGCCGAGGTTAAATCTATAAACTGATAGGACCAGTCAGCTACTTCTTTGTTACATAGTTGAAAATTGAATACGTCTGATATCAACAGTATGTTGCATGATTCACACCGAGAACCTTTCTGTTTGTAATCCACGGTTTTGTTAATAAATCGCCTTATTAGGAAAATTATAGTAAATACTCCACGGGACCTCCATAATCTAACTGTTGACAATGTTATAATTCAGCAACAATGTTTTGAAAACAAAAAGGTAAATTGAAGGAAGACACATCGATCTTACCGAAGGACGTTGTGTAAATTCAGATAATCCCTCCCATTTCTTATTTACAGATCTCTTGTCATCCGTTTGACCATCAGTCAAGATACGTCACAAGTTAATTAATGTCGTCTGATGGATTATTGGACGTAAAACATTTAATGAGACAGAGCAATCAAGACGAATTACACGTTAGTTAAGATTCTCTTGTGATGATGCTCGTTGTTGTATCAGTATATCTCCTAACCGTGGGCTAGAAATTTGATTATTTTGTGTCCAATATTAGAGTAAGAGCAGGACAATGAAATGAGAAATAAATTATAGTAATTATCAGGAAGATAATAAAGGTAACCATTATAGTCACATTGTAAACAACAACAACAATAACAACAACGGCAATAACATCTACAACCAGAAGACGAAATACGAAAGTTATAATAATAGTATCCATCACACTTCTTGTTATTGTTATAAAGTTATTGATAGTTTCATTTTCCGTCAATTCTCACAAGTAGTCCCACAAATATTCGGGCTAATTACGAAAAAACTAAGAAAATTGCTTAACGTTGATTCATTGGTCCTTTCGCTCGTTGACTGGTTTAGTTAGCCTTGTCGTCACATGTTTTTCTACGACATACTTTTGAGTGGACGTCATTTTGGGAAGTATCTCCCCAAGTACATGCTTGTTGATTCGATTTTAATTCTGACTTTAATATGTGTAGCCCTATGTTCTAATTAATAATTTATAGGAAACAATCATCGTTTGAGCCGTGATGATGGCAACATTTACGATAAACGTATATACATATTTTAGATGGCAACAGATGTTATACTGCCGATAAGGCAGAGTATAGACGAAATTAGCTGGCTACTAGACAGCATGTAAATTACAACAGGAAGACACTTATTTAAAATAATAATAATAAGGTGTGCAATTCCATAGTTCATTACATATTTTCTTTGTGGAACTGAATCAATTCTAAGATTTAAAGTAAACTAAGCCAAATATACTATTCGATTAATGTGATGCATTGTTTTTATGTAGAAATGTTTCAACATGTATTACATAATAGTGATAATGATGCTGAAGAGGACGTGCTCATGTTCCTGTCTATCCTCTAGCTGATTGAGACTCTTTTTATTAGGTCTCAGAACCCTCAGTGCCGCCAATTTCAATTCTTCATAAACCAAATATGTGATAACAGCCAGAAAGCAAATTTACAGTTATACTATAGCTCCTGATGCCACTCTTTTCCGTTCAGTTACCTAGAGATATCCGCGCAGATCCTTCCTGAAATACCAGCAATTTAGCACAAGGTTAATGTTCATTTGTAGTGGTGAATAAGCAATATATGCATATCGGTGTCGTTGGCGACGAGAGGTATGGTAAACTTGTTACAATTAGAAAGATAAAGCAACAGTTCGATGATAACTTGATCTTCTTCTGTATGTGCAGTAGGAGGATTGCGTCTGTTTGATAACTGTTTATGGTCGCTGGGACCTCAAATACGCAATATATGTTTCATATGATGTTCACAATGCGCCGGACCCAAGGGAATTAAGCATTCCATATTAACATACAATATATAAATAAATAAATAAATAAATAAATAAATAAATAAATATATATATATATATATATATATATATATATATATATATATATATATAAATAATATTAACTGACGTCCCACTACCACAGATGTCAACACAAATTGGACATAACATTACTCCTTGTATACAGAAGGATGTCTACCTATGTTAATGACACCTTAGAGCAATTCAACTCTGGAATTACTTCCTGGTTTTGCTTTGACGTTAAAAGCAATAATAAATCTATCTCCTTTTTAGGCTTCCTCGTCTTTTCGTAATGCCTTTATCCTTCCTCGCTTTAGTGTGAAATTCAGATCAAATGTTTATGACGTTTTGATCAAATAGACATCAATAAATAAATGTTATAAATACCATTTTTAAAGCAGATGATCAAGTCAGAAAAAAATACTCCATGACACAAAAGTATGTCAAACACATTTCGATGTTTGTTTATTTTCTATAGTAATCTGATCGATATTGCTCACATAATTATTTATAGTTTCCCCGTTCTATTGTACACAGTACTTAGTATAGTAAATCGGTTTGATTTGATTTTAAGTATCGACTTACCACATTTATTGGTTGCTTATTCATTCACCTTTACCTTATTACTGATTGAATCAGTATTCCATGTAAATTCCTGTAAAACGTTTTTAATATTTAGACCACATAAACTCTCCAAACTCAAGTCAAATATAACAATCGTCCCAATTTTGAATGCCTATTCTCATCGAAGAAGATTTATTATTTCTAAACCACTATTTATTAAACACAATATTGCCTAGTGACAAGCAAATAGTTTGCTATTACAAAGCATCTATAAGCGTCTTATACCGTATCAGAGAAACCTACAACCACTTTGATGTGTTTTATGTGCAGCTCACAAAGAAGACGGGCATCCGGGATCAATAATTCACGTACATAGGGAAAAGGCTATCGATTATTGTCGTATGAAATGCTTTATATCATACCTGTAGCTGATACAGTTTACAACATTAAGACTCTTCCTGATTTCACCAAATTAACAAGAAGTGGAAAATAATATTTAAATAAATAACCCTTCGCAAAAATAATTTCAGTGGATTAACATAAGCAATTACCACTTTATCTAAGCTAGACAAACAAACTACGTATCTACATATCTCTCAACGATATATCTCTGTGTTTGTGTGTGTGTTCTCTCTCTCTCTCTCTCTCTCTCTCTCTCTCTCTCTCTCTCTCTCTCTCTCTCTCTCTCTATCTATCTATCTATCTATCTATCTATCTATCTATCTATCTGTCTTCTCTCTCTTCGTAGAGAGACAGACACACAGAGAGAGAGAGAGAGAGAGACAGAGAAAGGCAGATAGAGAGACAGAGAGAGGGAGAGAAGTAACTTAAATTTAAACTTACTTAACTATGACATATATTCGATATCATTGTTTTACAAAGCCAATACATCAGGGCTAATATTTATTTTATATATATATATATATATATATATATATATATATATATATATATATATATATATATATATATATTATATATTGAAACAACTACAGATATAATCACAATAACTTTAATTTATAATGCTTTAGTTTTTGGAAAACAATGTCCTTAAGACAATGTAAACTTGATAATCCTATATCAAAGCTGTCTTCGTGTCAGTCTCCTTGTACTATTATTGTAGCCATTGAACCCGAGATTACAAATACAATACAAACGTCTTATATCGTATCAGATAAACCTACAGCTACTTTGATGTGTTTTATGTACAGCTTATGTGCAGCTTACAAAGAAGATATATATATATATATATATATATATATATATATATGTGTGTGTGTGTGTGTGTGTGTGTGTGTGTGTGTGTGTGTGTGTGTGTGTGTGTGTGTGTGTGTGTGTGTGTGTGTGTGTGTGTGTGTGTGTGTGTGTGTGCGCGCGCGCGCGGGGGTGTTGTTTTTGTGTATGCGTGTGTTTTGTGTGTATATATGTATATGCGTGTGCGTGTGTGTATGTGTATGTGCGTGTAGTTATATGTGTGTGTGTTTGTATATGTGTGGGTGTGTGTCTATGAGTATATCCATCCATCTAATTCATTCTTCCATCCATATATCCATCCATCCTTTTGACCATTCATCCTGCGTCCATCCATCCTTTTCCTTCATGCCTTTCCGTTTAAATCCGGGAAGAACTACAGTTCTAACGTAAACTGGACTTCTTTATATGCAAAGCTGTCACTAGGGAATGATTTTTATCTTCACTTCACATCATGCTGCCATTAGAAATGTATCCCCACGTTATCGTGTCCACGAACATTAACGCCAGCCTCTTAACCAATCGTCAATGGGGCGTCCATTAGCTAAATAACTAATGGACCAAAAGGTATTAAACTCTCATCCCTGATGGTGTTTTGGATACAAAAAGGTCATAACAGTTACCTTTTCTATTTATGTGTTTATATATTTATGAACTCCCACATTTCTCTATCCCAATTCCTAACTATACTAGAGTCTAATTTAATTGCCGCTCACTTTTTTCTGACATGTTCAACGTCTCTGAAGCAAACATATTGAATTAAATAATATGTCGATTCAGTTTGTGTCCCTAATATGTTTTCTAGTTGATCAATAACTAATGAATCACTCAATTAATCAGCCTTACATTCATCAGTGCGTTTTATTCTTCCGTTATGTCTATGTCATATATGAGGACACTGAATGGCCTAAATTGTGCCGATGTATCGTTAAACAACATTCATCCATCCGTCTATGTCATATGTCCCGTAGTGCAATTAGACGCTTTTGAAAGTCCGATGTTTAAATCCCGGCTAGTATATCGGCTGTAGTATGTGCGAAATTTCATTTAACTCAAGACATTTGTTTCTCAGCCGGTTCATTTAAGTAGAATAATATGATATATATATATATATATATATATATATATATATATATATATATATATATATACTTAAGTAAATAGCCATAGAGTTGCATACCAGTAGGTCTAACTAATTGGATATGAATGCTATCATTTGTAACTGAGATGTTTGCTAGAGAACTTTCGTTTTATAAGTTCATATCTGCGCATGAAGTTACTCTTTTCAAGATAATTACAAAAACTTTAATCAATATAAACTGATTAAAACGTGTTTTTATATATTGAAGGTAAATACAAATAAATACAACCTTTTTGTTGTAATTTAAATATTCTTAACGTTTAATTGTCCCTTTTCTGCTAGTAATAATATATACATTTTAGAAATCCGGAGCTTTACTAAAAAAGAAAGAATGTATATTTTCGGATTATTTTGATCAAAATAATTGTATATTAATGAAATCTTATATGAATATACAACAAAACTAACTAGATTTAACGAATGAACATATTTTCTTTACATATGTATTATATACTGTACTTCAATGGTAGCATGTTTATATAGACCATAACACTTGATAGTCCAGTTGCGATGGCTTAGAAAATCCATCAGTGGTACGGAAATGTATTTGTATATTTATCACATCAATATTAATATCTGCAACCAAATTTCGTGTTCTTATTGAAATATTTCCTGTTTCCTCTTTCCCACTGAATATAGGCTTGCTTTTACAACTGGTAAATCGGCTTATTTAAGTCTTTTTAATTAGAGATTTCAGGACATGTAATTCCATAATTTCTAAGATTTAACTTGATTGAGAATCAATATCCAACTAGGTTCATTAAACCAACCCACAGCTTGATCATAGTGGAATTACATCATTCAAAGACCACCTCCTGTAGCATACAATATGTCCTATTCTTGCGCACGCTTATTTGCAAGTTGATTTAGAGCGTATTATCTAATGGCAAGCTCTTCTCGGAGTAATAACAACACACTTTATTGTATAAGTGGCTGGACTCACTCCTCATATCCGACATCCACGGAACTTGATTAAGTGTCTAGTGTCAAGAAATGGCTTTAGTGTTTTAGTGCTTCACCCGCCCTCTTCGCGACTTCTAGTAGTAATCGTACTAAACTTTGTATAACTTTATACATTTATACCACCTACCTCCCACCTTCAGTTTTCAAATGATACTAATGTTCCCTTATCATGAGTACACAAAACCCGTTTATATTGTTACCTTTATTATATGATCTAAGAACAAACCTTTATTTTTAAAGAAGCCCATGTAATATCTCTTCTTAAGATAGCATCTGCCCTAGCCAATGACCTAAACAGTTACAGACCTATTTCTAATCTATCATTCATATATAAAGTATTAGAAACAGCCTTATCCTGTCGTTTGAACGTTCACTTAAACTGTAAACACTTGTTTATTCGTTTTCAGACTGTTTACAAACAATTTCACTCTAGAGAAACCACTCTACTAAACGTTCATAACGATATAGCACTAAACATGGACAGAGGAAATGTCACAGCACTAAGACGTTTAGATTTATCTGCAGTTTTTGACACCATTGATTATTCTGTTCTTCTAGATCGCCTATCTGATTGGCATGGCATATCCGGGACACCACTTACCCGGATCCTTTCATTCTTAATACTTAGGTTTCAATCAATGAAAATAAGAAAATGCTTTACAAAGGCTGGGCCTTTGTTTTGCTGTGTTCCCCAAGGATCTGTTCTTGGCCCATTACTGTTTTCTCTGCATAACACACCACTAAGTTCACTTATTCACAACCACAAATTAGACCATCATTTATATGCAGATGACACCCAAGTATACATATCTTTATCTACAGCAGACAGTGATCTTTCCCTTAAATAGTTTGGTGGTTATATGGGTAATATATCTGGCTGGATTACAAACGATAGACTTAGGCTGAATGCCAACAAAACAGATTTCATCGTTATAGGTACACCCAGACAACGCAGCAAACTTATTCATTTCTTCCCTACGAACATCATATACTGTACGTAATCTTGGCGTTACATTTGCTGGTGATTTTAATTTCAGAAAACATGTTTCTCTGACATGTCGGACCTGTTTCTATCATATTCGTGACTTTTGACATATTCGGCGCTATATTTCTCTTTTAGTTGCCAAAACCAATGCTACAGCACTCATTACTAGTAGGCTTTATAACATTGCATCTAAGGATACTCAGAATTGTTTAGCTAGGGTTTTCACACGGTCCATTCTGTCCCACTTCTGAAATCTCTTCGCTGAGTCCCTGTTCAATATCACATCATTTTCAAACTCTGCACTATTGCCTATCAAATTATTTCTTCTGGAGAACCTTCATATCTATTTTCAATGCTTCCTTTAACACCCAAGGCCAGATAGCTCCATTCATCTTGTTATCACGTGTTGTCTGTTCTCAGAGTTAAAACTCATGCTGGGACTCGTGCTTTTTCAGTTGCTGTCCCTACTCTTTGGAATTCACTCCATGAACATGTTAAGTCATCATGTAGCATAGTTTCTTTCCGTAACCATTTAAAAACTCACCTTTTCAGACTCGCTTATCCTTCCTAAGTTTCCTTTCTATCTGATCATTTTGGATGAACTTTGCATCGTATCCGAGCTATGAGTTTGCCCAACCCCTGTTCTAGGTTTGTCACTGAGCTCGATTCTTTTTGAGGATATTGGCGCAATAGAAGTGTCGTCATTATTTTTATTATAAGTATAACCAAATAGAGTGTAAAACATAGCACGGAATGTACACAAAATTACAATAAATGATTTTCAGTGTTCAATGTAAGCATAATTGGAGATGTAACATTATTAAAATGGTCCGATATTTATAGATCTGTCGTTAACAAAATATAAAAATTAATAAATTATTCTAAAGGATATTAAGTAATATTTCGTTTGTATATTTAACACCAATCATACATCGCACTCTATTTGAACTGTTATATACTCCTTGATGCTAATACTTTTGGTAGACTACTCAGCATTTGTGTCGACGTACTGAGGTCAACAAAGTGCAACACTGGATGTATTAGTAAATATGCATAATATTTCAGTGTACAAGACACGAATTTAAATATAAATATTTCGATTAATGGAGACTGTCGTTAATGGGATAGCGGATAACCGCTACCTACCTATCATATGCGGATTGTAGAAACAATTCAGATAACAAACCTTTCCATATTTCCTAGTTACTCCCCTCAATTAGTCGCTTACCAAGCACATCTATAATTAATTTCGCAAAGTCTGCATTCATTATCTTTGTTATCTAGGTTTCATCTATTCGTCCATGACTGATAATCACTCAGTTAGTGAGTGAATGAATGAGCAAGTGGGTGACTAAGTGAGTAAGTGTGTGAGCGAGTGAGTGAGAGGGTAAGCAAGAGAGCGAGCAATCAGTTGGATGGTTGGGTGGGTGATTAAAAGAGTGAGTAAATGAGCGAGTGAGTTAGCGAATGAGTAGGTGTGTGGGCTAGTGAGTGAGTGAGTGGTGAGCAAGCGAGCGAGCAATTAACCTGATAGGTGGAGGAGTGAGTGATTGAGTGAGTGAGTGATTGAGTGAGTGAGTGAGTGAGTGAGTGAGTGAGTGAGTGAGTGAGTGAGTGAGTGAGTGAGTGAGTGAGTGAGTGAGTGAGTGAGTGAGTGAGTGAGTGATTGAGTGATTGAGTGATTGAGTGATTGAGTGATTGATTGAGTGAGTGAGTGAGTGAGTGAGTGAGTGAGTGAGTGAGTGAGTGAGTGAGTGAGTGAGTGAGTGAGTGAGTGAGTGAGTGAGTGAGTGAGTGAGTGAGTGAGTGAGTGAGTGAGTGAGTGAGTGAGTGAGTGAGTGAGTGAGTGAGTGAGTGAGTGAGTGAGTGAGTGAGTGAGTGAGTGAGTGAGTGAGTGACCGATTGAACGAGTAAACGACCAACGGACCAACAGACCGACTATAAAAAGTGAACGAACGAGATAGTACACATTGAGTTCGCCTTGATTCTGACCAATTATACTGTGTCGTTGAAAATAGCTTTTTCAATAATGAAGAAGTCTAATTCCTAGTGGATGTATTATTGGTTGCACATGTAGGATCCATGATACATGATACACGACCAATGTCATCGTCCCTGACACCATCAAGACACGGATGTTGATGTCAAAAAAGGGCCCATTAATTTGACAATTTTTCCAGTAGCGTAACTTGTGCATAAAGCGTAAATCTCAACAATGTTAGTGTCTGATCATGTCACTGAGACCTGTACGCAGAATGACACAGCCAATAAACAGCCTCACCTTCGTGATGTTTTTAACCTTGAGATAGGGCCAACAGCCAATAATCTTCAATAATGATGTAGTAATTTGGGATAATGTCGAAGGAAAGAAATCAATGGAGTTATCTCTTAGTGATATTAATCCTAATATTGCAAGTAAAAGCTTATTCGGGAAAACACTTATTCCTCATATTTGTAAATTCCCCAAACAAAGATGATGTATGTGTCGTGGGGTTCTCGAACACCCAAAACATAGCAGAATTCAAGCCAATGCAAATTAAACCATTAAGGAAGGAAGGGAGGCGTACAATAAATTCAGGAATTGGAATAAATGATTATATATATATATCATAAAATATTTGAATTCATAATAAATATAAATCATTAGATCTCGTGACTAACTCAACTTATCAATGTCTGTTCCCAAAGTAATCACGTGATGGGTTCAGAGAGACATAATCCAATCGCATGTTCTGCTGGTTTATATAAATCGAGTATTCTTATCTGACTGGACCTCTAAGTTAAACGATGGATATGAGGAATGGACACGCACACAGACACACCAACGCACCTACACACACACTCTCTCTCCCTCTCTCTCTCTCCCTCTCTCTCTCTCTCAGATACAATACACACCCGCACACATTCATAGACACATACACACACTCAAACAGAGTGGAAAAGAAAGACAGAGATAGAGATAGAGAGGGTGTGAGAGAGAGTGAGGGAGATAAATAATGAGAGAATGTGAGAAGCAGAAAGAGAGGGGGGGGACGACAGAGAGCGAGAAAGAAGAAGAAGAAGAAGAAGAAGGATAAATAGAGAAAGAGAACGGTAGAGGGAGCAGGAAAGGAAGAGAGAGAGAGAGAGAGAGAGAGAGAGAGAGAGAGAGCAAAGGAGAGAAAGAGATAGACAGATATACGTATACATACTTACACACATAGGAACATATACCTTCTGAACATCGTGTTATTTTCATTCATCCCTTAACGACCTGAGTCGAGGTAAACGAAATAACTCAGAGAAGATTGACGACCGTGCCAAAGTGAACACATGAGGGAATAATACCCAGAGTGATATGACATTAAATTTATTAACAGTCTTAAGATAGAGTACAGTAACAGGGATTGTAGCTCTATATGGGGAGAGAAAGATAGACTTATCCCAGGGGGCATCCTATCAGATAACCCATTGGTCTCTGGGCAAATATATATAGGGAATCGGCCTATTAACATGTTTGGTTATAAATGTATATGACCTTGTTATATATTAGAATAATAGTATAGTGCCCATAGGGCAGGTCACCCGTATAGAATTACGGTATGTCTAAATTTGTCTAAGATGTTTGTAGCAGGCCATGGACTTAGGATTACTTTAATAGCAACATGTCACCTTGATCGGTTTGCCATTTGCTAATTTGCTAATAACAATAGTAATATTGTTAGTTGCTAGTTAATCACTGTGTCACTGAAACATACTTATTGCCGATGAGACAAGTTTATTTTGCTGAAAATGTTTACGTTATAGTCTTGTGTCCTCAGGCTCTTCATCCATATTCTTTTGTTACTTCGATTTATTTGAAACTTTATGTGACATATAGCATGAGATACAGCTTAATCATACAAATAATAAACACATTTTGTTGATTTGGCAATAAAAAAAGAAACAGTATCAAAAAATTGAAATTAATCTAAATAAGACTCAACACGTCAACAATAACAAAATACATGTGACATTTCTAGATTCTCAAATTAAAACCTCTAATAATGATATTTCAGGGACCATTTTGTGGACTGTCCGATTTCGCATTTTGTTTTAAAATATTTGACAGATTTTTCTGATGCAAAATTTATAACATTAATATTATCATTCTTTAATTTGAGATAATTATGATAATTTATGTAGAAATATTGGCAGTGCAGTGTTTTATTTTACCCCAGTTTTATGAGAAATATAATGTATTGGCAAAATCCCGTGTAATATGCATTTGTGCTTCTTCGACACAGAATCGATACTTAAATTCAAATCGCGTTGCTCTGGCACATAACATAACAATGACAACACATCAGAAACAACTTTCTGAGCAAATAATGTTTCCATCCCTTTCAATGCGGTAGTAAAATGAATTATATATTTTACTCGATAAACCGATTAGCTTTACTAATTTTAAGATTATATTATACGCAACCTTATCAAATTCTGCAAAATAGTGAGCAATACAAGTTTACCTCATTAGACCATAAATAACTGCCCTTATTAAAATTGTGACATAATTTTAACATCTAAATATGATATATCATTATATAAATACGACAGTTCAAATTATCTTTTTAAATTAATATTTTGACAAGAGCAGCATTATGGAATATTGGGAAAATATCCTAAGAGAACATGATTTAGTGACTTAATTTGTATGTAATTAGATAATCATTAATTTTAACTTTGTTTCGCAGACCATTTAGCCAGTTGTGCTTATGCATATAAAGTAAAAATCTCAGGAAGATACATGATTCTTCTGCAAATGTGGAAACCCTTATATTTAATATAGATGTTATGAAATCAATGAAACATATCTCCGTCTGAGTTAGTTATATTTCACAGTACAATCTTTTTTGTATTCATTACTTTATTGACAACTCTGAAATTAGTTTTAATTCGCGTTTTAATATTTGTTTATAGTATCTTGGATATAAAACGGCACGGCAATTGGCAACTTGTATTTTACAAATCCTGAACATGTATTAACGATACTTCAAACCACACTTGATCCATAGGCTTGCACTTTGTCATCTGAATGCTTTTACAACAAGTGCGTTATTACAGCATCATGAAATTAATGGTTCTTCTTGGTATGTTATTGTCATTTTATGTGTATAATAATCAACAAAGTCTCTCGTTTTACTATCTTAGTAACCAATCAGTTGATTAGTCTCCAAAAATCAAACCACTAACAGACAATTAACCATCGGAGGTATTAATAATGAAAAACTACTTGCATAACGTTACCCTAAATCAAAGTATGCCAATAATACTTGTTCTTCTCGACCTATCTGCTGCATTTGACACAGTTGACCATAGTAACTTTTCTCTCGGCTAAAAGACATATTTGATATGTCAGGTAAGGTACTTGAATAGTGTTGATCCTGTCTGGAACAACGCTCCCAAAGAGTGTCTGTTCATGGTATTTTATCTAACGTTCAGTTTGTGTTATCAAATTATTGGTGCTCTGGTTTTCAAAATGTATACCAGTTCTCTTGGGATCATTGCGCATTATTAAAAAAGTTTAAATATCACTTGTATGCTGATGACACACATCTATTATATATATAGCACTGGATCCTGACACTGAGTTAAATGTTTTCCCTTTTTCCTTGAAGAATTTAAAACATTGTATTGGGGATATTCGGCTATGGATGACTCAAAATCTTCTAAAACTAAATGATAATAAAACAAATATTATATATTTGGCATCACCACATTGCGTTAAATCCCTAACGACACCAGCATTACAAATGGGTTTATCTTCGATTACCCCTTTAAAATAAAGTCCAAAATACCAAAATCTTTTGGGGGTATTTTTGACCCAATAATATTTTTTTTAAAATGGTATTTTTTAAAAAACAATTGGGGGCCCAAAAAAATAAAATATGCCCCCCCAAAATAATTTTGGAAAGGTGCCCAAAGTTTTTTCTTTTTTTGGCCTCCAAGGGCCAAAAAATGTTGATTGTTTGGGGGGTTTTTTAGTTTTTTGCAACCCCCGCTTTGTGGAATAGGTTGCCGGCAAACATTAGAAATGTGTCACCTCTTGAAAATTTAAATCTCTTCTAAAAACACCTTTTCAATGTCGCTTTCTTAGATAAATAAGTATTATCTTTTAAATTTTTGCAGGTTTTTTTCACAACTATATTATTTGGGGTATTATTATGTTACACATTATTTGTATAGCGCCTTTGAATGGCTCCTGGTAGTAAGGTTTCAGAATTTCCCCAAGATATCAAAAATACAAATTTAAAAACAAAAACAACCTGAAATGAGACAATTTGAAAAGAGCCTATATAATGATTAAATGATTATGTATTTTAAGGAATATGGATTATGACCCTGGAGTCCGACTTAATTAGTAAATATCCTGAATCAGTAAATGTCATATAATAAAAAACGAAGCTAAAATATTCTGACCCCAGTGACATATCTTAGTATATATTTCCTCCGCATAGAGAGCCATCTTGGAATTTGTTTCCTTTGAGCTAATAAATATTATCTGTTATCTATGATGCTCATAAAATATCTGATAAATATCGTCATAAGGTGGTCATGTCCTGCTTATTTTCTTTAGAATAATTTGCCATATTAATTTCTTGTTTATCAACATATTGCCTGAGCGACGGTAGATCTGTTAAATGTTCGATGCTGAAGATTTCTCTAAGAGAATGTTGATATATATCTTAGTTATTCATATATTTTAAATATAACTAATTGACGGGCTAATTGTGCCACTTACTATCTCACCTGGGTAATAGCTTAATGCTGAACTAAATGACAGACAATGAACTGCTTATCTCATGCCCAGTAGTTCATATATCCGTAACCTTTAGTCGGCCTCCCTTCCAGCATTGGCGTTTAGATGGAAGACACACGTCTACAATAGGCTGATAAAGCTTGTGAGAATCGTGTCTTTTGTAAGCGAAAGCAAGCATAAAATTGTGCTTGATATCGGATATTGGTCTCAGCTTAACTATTTACAATATATTTAATAAACATTAAAAATATTAGACATATTTCTTCAGAAACTAAATCTTCATTCTTACAATCTCATAACATTGTGGTCAATTTTGGTCCGTACACTTTGACCATCATTTCAGCTGAGTTTGGGTTTATTTCAGAACACTAATAATATTAACAAGACACTTTTTTCCAAGTCATGATGCATTGCCTGAAGGTCTAAATATTTATAAACGTGACGGCAACTATAAGACACGATAATCTTGTTCGTATAAATTTCAACGATTACAAAAGCGAAATATCTGTCTACATTTGAACCATACCCATGCCACTTTCAGAATGAACCTTAGGAGACATATCTCTGTATTACACCATGCTTCAAAACATTGTCTGGTTAAATATTACTTTTTTTCAGATGTTAGTAAATAATAAACTCTGAATTATGTGATCTGTGGTCATTAAATATTAAAGAAGTGATTTTTAGTGACCAGAATAACCGTTATAAGAATGATTATTATTAGTTCATCTCATTAAGTAATTACATTATAAGATGTTCAAAAATTAGAAAAAAAAAGATAATTTAAATTTAAATACTGGGATGCCATAAACAACACCAGGGTACGGATAGATGATACAGATGTAGCTTAGGTTATCAATTTGTATTGTTCTACATCAAACGTCAAACCGAACCAAAGACAGCTTATCAAATTAATGAGCTAGAATCAGGTTTCTTTACGAAAACTCTTTTGGACCATTGCGCACAAAGTAGTCTAAATGGTCTGAAGCTAAAGATGAATCATCCCTTCAAACATAACCACGCCGATAATTAATCTTTGGATATTTGGCCAAATGTCTTACCAGTCAAACTTTTGAGTGCGCCTCAAAAGTTTTCACTATACTACGAGTAATCTGATCAAGTCAGTTCATTTCGAGGAATATTACCTATTAAGCGAATTTCATTATGTCTATCCTGCTTCACTGAGGACATCTTCTACTTTAAAGTAAATATTATTCTGTATGATGACAGACATTGTGTTATCAGTAGCATAGCAATAAAACAATTATTCACTCTGAAATGTTCCTAATCATTTCATTAATGTATATTCAGATACAACGTATTTCGTTTCTTTCCTTCTACATTCTGCATATTTTGAAAAACCAAAATTTGTATTCGGATTTTTATTTGTTTTAGAAACATGTGTGTTAGATCCATTGCCATAATCAACAAATCTCCGCTATGATTATGGTCACTTCCTAACAGATCAATATATGTGCACAATCCATACGTTTCGCCTTCTAAATTAATCAAGGTTATCTAATGATCATACCATGAAATTACACACACACACACACACACACACACACACACACATACACACACATACACACACACACACACACACACATGCAACTTCGACTAATCGGACGTGTATCGATACATGGTTCATATAGGTAGGATTTATTCAGTTATTAGAACCCAGAATAAAGCTGAGGTCAGCATCTGAGGTGTCGAACTTTTTATATACAGGTTTCTTTTACGTCACAGAAAATTACTGTTGAATGTAAACTGTGGTGTCAAAATAGTTTATGATATGTATGTAGCAAGTCACCAATGAACCACACGCACGTGTTGTTTGTTGCGAGCTGTGGTATCAAATGGTATATTTTACGTGCTTCCGCTTTTTGTATGTAGCCTGCATGTAGCCGCTTTCCTGTGGTCGTGACATATTTGTCGCGTACGAAAAGCGAATTAGCTGGTTCCCACAGGCTGATGAGTAGACCAGACACATGCTTAGGTATACGCACCCACCTATCAATATGTGGAGGTATGGAAGATTTTATTTTAGATTAATGTATGTATAGTTGTATTTGTATTTAGATTTATGGAGATAGGTCTCGAAGGATGTTTAGATATGTTGACACTCTGTGCCTATTGCCTCTTTATATGTACCCTAAAACACACACATAACACACATACACACACACACACACACACACACATATATATATATATATATATATATATATATATATATATATATATAATCTGATATTTCATGTAACAGGGAGTTACAATAGTCTATACGAGATGTAACAAAGGCATGGACTACAGTTACAAGCGCTTTTTGGGAAAAAATATGTTTAAGCAGTAGATGTTCCTATGGTGGTAGTAGGCAGCTCGGTATATCGTTGTGACATGTTCATACATGTTAATACATTAGCCAAACATAACTGCTAGATAATTTGATAGAATTGAATGAAACCATTTAGTACTTTACCTGACATACCTGGGATGTCTTTTAACATGGAAAGGGTGCATTGAGATCAACTATAACAAATGCAGCAGACAGGTCCAGAAGAACAAGTAATACTGGCTTACCTTGATTAATTGACATAATAATAGCATTTATCTCCCGAACCAAGGATGTATCAGTCCTGTGACAAGTTTTATATGCAGACTCTAGAGATTCATTAAGGTTATTATCGATGAAATATTTATTTAGATGGATAGGAACTGTTCTATTTTAGATTTGAAATAGGTCTGTAATTGAATATTACAGTCTATACTGCGGGATTATTATTAATGGTTTTACAAGGTCAGCATTCATGGATATTGAGAAAAACATCCATAGATAATATTTATAAACAGTATTTATAATCAGGTATATCAGAACATCCAGAAAATATTTCACAATCCATGTAGGGATAGAATCAACTGCACAGAAAACATTAGATGTCTTTTTCAGCAACTATCTGATATCAGTCTCTGTAAAAGGCTCAAATGTATCAATCATGGATATGCATTATTCTTCTTTCAATGGCTTACCCTGTGATAATGTGCTGGAAGTTAATCCACTATGTATATTTAATGTTTTGACATAATAAATTATTAAAACAATGGGCCATATCTTAAAAAAATTATAAAGACTGTTTGACTTTTAAATAATACTTTATTAATAACACGATTCTGCTATGCTTACTCTCTGTTTGAACACCACTGTACAAGTCATCGTACTTTGAAAGTATCTAGGTATTATTTAGCTGATAAGATAACTTGTAACATATAACTTTCTAACTCTTCAAACATTGTGACAATATACTGAAGCTAGGATTTTCCTGTTCTCCTTTTAAATGTATGATTTTACTTGTGGCTTGATTGGGTCTATATCTGGCATGAAATGGCAAAGAGGTGCATGAAACAGCTGTCTCACATGTATCAAGTTTATGCTACAACGAGGCCATGTTGTAAACCTCATCCATGTTTTAATGTTTGTATTATCATTGACTGAATCAACATAATATCTTAATTGAATGGTTCATGTTTGACGATCTACCGACTGGGAAAATATGATAACGCCATATATAGGCTACAAACTATGTAAAAGAGCCATTACAAATAGCGCACAAACAAATTTTAGTTTGTGATATAATTGGATGAGACAAGAAATATGATAGCTAAACTCAGCTTAGAAACGGACAGATAATCTCAAAGTGTGAATGGGTATATTATTTGGAACTAGCGACATTCTATATGCAAGGAAAATAAATTGTGTTGTGTTATCATAATTTTGTGTATTTGAATATTTTACTTCTTTGTCAGGTTCTTGCTCAACCATTATACTGAATTAAAGAATACAACCACGACTTACAGTGAAAACTGTAAACCTAACTGACTGTAACACAAGAATCAGAAATTATTGTATGCTGGGATGTTTTCCATTCTTGGAAATGATTTCTAAACATTTGTTTATTTCTGTTCATTGTCATTGTGCTCCTTGTGTATGTTGATGTTTATGTTTAAAGAGATTAGCAACCAAAATATTAACATGTTAAAGGTATCAGAATAATTACAATGCAGCAATAATTAATGTGAATAGACTTAATCCTCGACGACATAGAGGACATATTAGTAAATGTTCGTGTGACAACAGTTGCTAAAAAATAAATCCTTTTGGTAAGGATATAGTCTCTATCATGTGTCTGTTTATAATTAGTTTTATTTTTGTGATCAATTACGGTTTCCATTTATTTCTTATATTTGATTTAATGTACTTTTGAGTTGATTTATTTACGTTGGAGATACATGCATCGGTCTTTTAATTGTTTTGTTTTCACGATATATCTCCTATTAAATGCTGCATTAAAAAAGGAACAAAATAAAGATGGCTATGTTTATATAATGGGACCAATATGTTTAACGTTGGTTCGTTCGTTATTTACTTAGTTAATTACCCAACCTTCATTTTAGCACCTGTCCATTAATACAAAGGCTGTGTAGCTGACTGACTCTCTCCAATTACGAATACATCAAACTCCATTAAATAGTTTTCATTGGCGGATTATTTTAGTCTGTCGTGTAACACCAATCTATTCTACATTCGGAATATTTTGTGTGGGCTTTAATTAACTGTGTGGGTGATTGTTTAACCTTAGTGGAGGTTGCAGTAATACGTACCTTTGAGTAGGCGGCATTATTGGGAAATGTCTCAGGCAAGTTGATTCTATTTGCATACTGACCGGGAGATTTGTAAGTCTATACTCTATACGCATTGCAACACAGGAGAAGCAATTCGTAAGGCTTAACTGTTACATTTTATAAGACATTAATTGCACGTATTCGCAGATCATGGATGACGACCGATACAGCACTGTTAAAATGTCAAAATGTTAGGCCAAATAAGATTACAATTTCCTACCAAATAAAACACAGAAGAAAAAACATAATCTTGTAATATGATTCTGCCACAGACGTAATATCCCAAACTTTTACATTGTCTCCCATCAGGCAGGCCAGAACATACACAATACATACACATACACAAGCACGGACGAACACACGAACAAACACACACACATACACACACACACATGTATATATAAACACGCATAAACACACACAAACAATACACACACATATATGTATGTATATATATATATATATATATTATATATATATATATATATATATATATATATATATATATATATATATATATATATATATATATATATATATATAATCGACAATATTTTATAGCAAATACACTTAATATTTCAATAAAGACCATCTAAGAAAGGTGTATATGTATTTTATGAGCTGAGATAATTATTAGGTTTTTGAATATGGTACAACATATATATCATTTACTCTCTTCCTATAAGTATTATATTAGCAGCATACATGAGTACTCTTCTTATTTATAGTTCGATATAGTGTTCTATAGTGTTGACTTATTTACTTGCTCAGTCACTCACTCACTCACACGTTCACTAACTCACTGATTAATTCACTCATGTAATCACTCACTCAATCAAACACTCACGCATCATGCACGCATCATTCACTCATTCATGTAACCACCGAGTCACTCACTCACACACTCACTCAGTCACTCTTTCACTCACTAACTGATCCGCACAACAACTCATTATGTCACTTAATTATTTACATACTGACTCAATATCTAGCTCAATCACTTACTTCGGGGCCTCTGTGGTATAACGGTATTGTGATGGATCACAATTCACTACCACCAGTGTTCGAATCTCGGCGTAGGCACATCTGAAGGGTGTTTGACCTTTGACTTCGCCTTATTATCTTTGGAGGTCGCTCAACCCATTTAGCCTACAATATGCACAAAAGCGACCGTAAAACATCAATCATCATAATACCATCATTATCATCACTGACCTAATTACTCATATATGCCAGTCACTGATAATGATGATGACATTTGGGAGAAATTGGTACGCTGCATTATTAAAATCTGACTATTCAATGTGTGAGAGCTTCCTTTTTTTTAGGAAATACGTATACTGGAAACTATAAAAGAAGATAAGATATATATTTACATAAGTCTATTATTGCTCCTAATAACAGATAATGATTGATGACTTTAAGATAATTGTTTTAGCTTATTTAAACAAAGCTTTCACTTTATAGAGTTATGCCGTGTAAATTTATTGTTAGTATAAGTTTAATATGCTAGTTTAAACCTTTTCATATGGCATATTACAACTCCCTATTATATGATATAGTCTTTTTAAACTGCCACTTTCTAAATTAATTTAATACTCGTCGAAAATGTGTAGAAATGTTTTCACACACCTACTGCTGGAAGCAACCCACGCATCATGTACTATCTAGTTGCGACGGCTTTAAGAGCAATACAAAAAGCCATAATTTTCTGTTGTCTATAATTATATAATATCTACTTCATGACATGATATAGATAGAAACCCCCCCTGGCACCATTATATCAAAAGTGACAGGCTGGCATTATTCACACTTAATATAACATAAATTAGAACAATGTTGAATATTGTAGTCGCGACAGTACATACTTAAAGTATCTGCAACGAATTTGTCTACGTCATACTTCTGTAAAAGAAATAATAATCTCGTTCATTTTTTTCGAGAAATCGGAAATCGAAATTTAATTAATACGTCTCCAAAATGTAACTGGAGAAATATCGAATATAATCGTATATGTTTTTATTACTGGAATGTTATCTAAATTTGTTTTACTTCTCCGATCTACAAGTTGATCTTTTCATATCGATAACAATTGATTTGGACAATAACTAGGACCCTTCTAAATCTGAATACACAAAATACACGAAGTTGCTAAACCCACAAGATTATCTCATTTACTATTCCAATGGGACATTGGTTAGTGTCCTGCAATATAAACCTCAAAGGCGTCAATTCGAATCCGACTCATACGTCTAATTGTGGGATATGTCACAGTTATGACCAGCGCCGAGGTTAAATTCTTAAACTGATAGGACCAATCGGGTACTTCTGCGTTGCATAGTTGATGATTTAATACATCCACTAGCACCAGCGGATTATTGGATTCTCGCCGAGAACGATTATGTTTGTAATCCACAGTTTTATTAATAAATCGCTTATCAGGAAATGTTTAGTAAATACTCCATCGCACCTCTGTAATCTAGCTGATGATAATGTTGCAATTCAGCAACAAAGCTTTGAAAATAAAAAAGCAAATTGAAGGGAGACACATCGATCTTATTGAAGGACGTTGCGTAAATTCCGGTAATCCCCCACATTTCTTATTTACAGATTCCTCCCCATCCGTTTGACTATCAGCCAAGATACGCCACAAGTTAATTAATGTCATCTGATGGATTATCAGACGTGACACATTTAGTGTGACAGAGCAATCAAGACGAAATACAGGATAGTTACACTTCACGTGTGATGATTATCGTTGTCGTATCAGTATATCTATACCAGTAGAATAGGATTTTAATTATTTTGTATCCTTTAACAATATTAGATAGTAAGAGCAAGACAATGAAATGATAAACAACTTATAATAACTGTCAGGAAACTAATAAACGTCACCATTACGGTAACATCAACAATAACAACAATAACAACATCAACAACAAGGAGAAAAAACAACGACATTAATACAAATAACAACAATCAAACTACTGATTATTGGTATAATCTCACTGATGATGCCACAATCCGTCGTAGTGATAATTATTTTATCGATAGTGATGACCATAATGAGTCATTATGATGATAATGGTGATGATGATGATCCTGTCCTAATATAGATCATAACCTTATTTCATATCAGGTATTGAAAACAAATAGAACAGTTTCATCATGGCATAATTCGCCTGAATAAATTACTGATAACAAAATAGGATGTTTTCTAATCAAATGATATTCCACTAAATGAATGTATATGAATATTATATTTTCTACCATCGTTACCCGCCAATACTTAAATGTAGGAATTTACTTTTGATATGCCCTCTTTCGCTATTAGTAGATTTAGTAATATTTGCAAAAGAAAATCCAAAATCAACCAAAACCAACATCCCAATAATACTTCGTTGTTTCTACTTAAATGAATTATCAATATACGCCACTATATTCCAAAAGAAAGTAAAAAGACTTTCTTCGACTTCTGACTAAATTAGAAAATATAAACAATGTATGAGCCATTATGTTTTTTTGTTGTTAATCATATTCTCTTATATTTTCTTTGAAACACGATTTATTTGAGGCTTTTCTCAGCCTTTAAGGGTTCATTAAATTGCATCAACAAGTTAATTTGTATATATTGTAAGTTTCGTCTTTTCATTTGGGAAATAAGATGGATATAATAATGCAGGTTAATCGAATTAAGGTTATGGAATAATAATCTTCGTCGCCAAGTAGAGATAATATTGAACGTTCGTCAGTATTCCCAGGAGTATATATGAAACAAGTTCATAAACAGATTTTAAAAAAAACCCATAATACAACGAAACAATAAATACAAGAAAAACGAATAATTCTATAAAACAATTTTTTTTTCTCCAAAACTAGGTCTAAACAATGGATAACTTTATTACCATGTTGCTTTTAATGGCATAGTTGATGATAGGTTCTAATACATAATAAGGTGTTCCCATTAGCTCAACTATGTATAATTTGTATTACATCTGAAGCCAAGAGGGAAGTTTACGTAGAGAACCATAATTGAAGCTGAAGATATTGTTGTGATAAGAAAGATATACAAACACTTTTTTGGGGATGATCAGTTGTGTTCTTTTTATTGATCTAATGGCACTGAACAAATAACACATTTTAATAAATGGAACGTTAAAGGACCACAACAAATATTTATTGAAATACAAACCTATGTCAATATCGCTTTAAAACACATCTTTAACGAAAACCTATGAAAATGATGCTCTAGTAAAAAGTGGTTACTATGTTCCAATAATTGTTGTGGATTTAATAACAGTTCATCATTAAAGTCGCTCCATGAATATTGGCGACAAATTATAATATGATAAACATATAGTTTCCGGGAAACTGTCTTCATTTATGGAAACATTTACTGCAATCTTAAAATTATTTAACTATCAATACATCATCGCATACTTAGGGCAATTATGACTCAAATTTTCAAATTAAATTCTTATCATTCCTGTGCGTGTTCTAAAACGCTTTATTACATTGCTAATATTTGCTTTAAAGAATCTTATTTCAGCTCTTTCTGAAGGTTACCTATAGCTTTTTGTAAAGCTGACGTTATCCTGGCAGGTGTTTATGTACTGGACATTTAGAATAAGATGCGCATATTCGATAGTTTTGGCCAATCCGTTCCCATTGACAACAACAGAAACTAGGAATGTGCGCTTCTTAAACAGTACATAATTGTTTTTCATTTAAACATGTTTTATTTATATGTTCATACGGTTCACATAATAAGTATACAATCAGCTCTTCTTCCTACTTAGAGGTTAACTCCGAAGCCTAATTCGTAACGAGGTTGTTCTCATTACATTTAAATGACAAATCACTATCACGTGGGTTCGAATCTCGGCGTGGTCATGTATGAAAGGTGTTTCATCTTTGACTTCGCCATAATCTTTTGGAAGTCGTTTGGCCTATTTAGCCTACCATGCGCATAAAGGTGGCCGTACAACATCAATCTTCAGCATTATTCTTGAATGATGTTCTACACGTTTAGCCTAGCATGTGAACACACACTTTAATGAAAAGTCCCATCACTTGGAACGTTCACAGAAAACTAAGTAATACATGCATATATATATATATATATATATATATATATATATATATATATATATATAATATTTGCAGCCTAAACAAAGGAAAATTAAACCGTGCTCGTACAAACATCTAGATTTTTATAGTAAGCATGTTTATTTCCCAGTTAACGAAACAAAAACGATAAAACGTAATTCTACAAGACAACATATACACCCATGTTTTACAAATTATATGAGTAACCGCGCACAGACAAACGAAGTAAAACACACTGACCCTTCTCATACCCCAAAAGTATGAAATGATATATGAAAGACTACGGTTAGTTATGTGTACTATATGTGTCATGTTAACAAATAATATTCAGCGGTTTTTTGTCGTACCTTCAGATATTATTTCCATAGCGTTATTTATTAAATAGCTACCTATATATTTACTGCATTCTTAAGTAATTACACGGTTATGTATGTCGCTATACAATATATCACGTTCGTAACACTGACCTTTTTCGTTGATAAAGAAAGGAGGGCTATGATGAAAAATACTGTATGAGGACAAGGGGCAGAAGAGCTAGAAATGTATGTATGAATGGTGTTTTGGACGAAATGAGACGTTTATTACGAAAATCTGTCAAATATTGAATATTTTATATATTATCAACTCTGATGAAGATATGGCCCATTGTTTTAATAATTTCTTCCGTCAAAATATATTAAATATACATAGTGGGCTTCCTTCCAGCACCTTATAAGAGGTTAAGCCATTGGGAGAAGTGTCATGCATGTCCATGATGGACAAATTTGATCCTTTTACAGCGACTGGTATCAGACAGTTGCTGAAAAGGCCATCTGTACAGTTGACCCTATTCTTACATGACTTGTGAAAGATTGTCTGGATGTTCTGATAAGCCTAATTACAAATATAGTTAATACATCATTATCTCTGGGTGTTTTCCCAAGATCCATGAACGCAGCCATTGTAAAGCCATTAATAAAAACCACAGTATGGACTGTAATATTCTAAGCAATTATATGCCTGTTTCAAATCTTACATTTTTATCTAAAGTTATAGAAAACGCAGTTGATTCCATCTAAACAAATATTTAATCAATAATAACCTTAAAGAATCACTACAATCTGCCTTTAAAGTGGTCACAGCTCTGAAACAGCCTTGGTTCGAGTGAAAAATTATATTATGATGTCAATTGTTTGTTTATCTAACGTTCAGTTTTTGTTATCTGGTGTACCACAGGATTCAGTTCTTGGTCCTCTAGTTTTCACAATCTATGGCCGTCCTTTGATTGCGCACCGATATGGTGTTAAATATCACTTGTATCCTGATAACACACAGCTGTATATATCACTGGATCCTGACAATGAGTTAAATTTTTCCTATTCCTTGAAGAATTTAGAACACTGTATTGCTGATATTCGGCTATGGATGACTCAAATTTTTTTTAAACTAAATGATAATAAAACAAATATTATATATTTGGCATCACCACATTGTGTTAAATCTCTAAATCACCTGCATTACAGATGGGTGCATCTTCGATTACCCCTAATGGGTCAGAAACAAATCCAGGGGTTATTTTTGGCCAATGTATTAACATGCATGAACATATCACATCAGTCATGCCGAGATGTCTACTACCATCTTAAGAACATCCACTGTTTAAAAGCATTCTTGACACAAGAATCACTTGTAACTGTAGTTCATGCCTTTGTTACATCTCGTATAGACTATTGTAACTCCCTGTTAAATGGCATATCTGATTATAACATTAATCGCCTTCAGCGAATTCAGAATAGTGCATCTCGCATTGTAACAAATACTATGAAATATGATCATATCACCCCAATTCTTCAAAACCTACATTGGCTACCTGTTAGAAAGCGTATCCATTTCAAGATTTTATTAATTACTTATACATGTATTAATGATATGGCGCCAGAATATCTGTGTGAACTGGTTTCCATTAGAAAGTCATCCCGAAAACTCAGGTCATCCAGTCAGATACTATTGCAGGTGCCAATGTCTCGGCTCAAGTCGAATGGTAATTTTTCGTTTTGTGTTGCAGCCCCCACTTTGTGGTATAGGTTGCCGGCAGATATTAGAAATGCGTCCCCTCTGGAATATTTTAAATCTCTTCTAAAACACACACATTTTCAAGGTCGTTTTCACAGATAAATAATTATTATCTTTTAAAGAGTTACAGGATGTTTACCGATATATTATTTGTGGTATTATTATATTACATATTATTTGTGCAGCGCGTTTGAATGGCTCCTGCAAGTAAGGGTGCTTTATTAAATATACATTATATATATATATATATATATATATATATATATATATATATATATATATATATATATATATATTATATATTTTATATATATATATATATATATATATATATATATATATATATATATATTCTATGATATATAAATAACAACTGCATAATTTCACTTAACACTAGAAGTATATTTGTACCTATATATGTTGCTTCATGATATGGAAAACAAAAGTATATGAAGTGACTTAACATTGTCTGCATTCTGGAGAACTATAATAATGCTTCTAACGTTTAGTGAAATATTTAATGTTGTTTCTATCTCCTTTCGGCATTTTCTAAGGCTAGTGTTATCCGGTGAACCGTTACTACATGCTACAGTGTCTGTATGAGGGGTTGTATTTGTGTGTATGTGTGTGTGTATGAGTGCGTGTGGACGTATGTGTGTGTGTGTTTCAGCTATGTGGATTCAAACTACAAGCCGGTGTAGAAATAGGCCTAGATACACTTATCAGCTAGGTTATGTGACCTTGTCATCTTGTACATTATAGGAGATAGATTTGTTTGATGTCCTTATTGAATGGTCACCTTTGTATATATCAAGTTATGTTATTAATAGTATCATGTTAGGTTGACCAGTCTGTGTCTTACTAATTATATTGGGACCCACAGGCTGATGAATAGCCATGACACATGCATAGGTATACACATATATGTATCAATATGTGTAGGTGTGGGAACACTATATTGGGTGTATATGTGTGTATGAGTGTGTGTGTATATGGGGTATGTGTGTGTGTTGTTGTGTGTGGGTGTGGTGTTGTGTGTGTGTGTGTGTGTGTGTGTGTGTGTGTGTGTGTGTGTGTGTCTGTGGTGTGTGTGTGTGTCACAGTTAATCTGTATAAACACGTAATATGTATAACCTTGGATGTATATTTATCCGTTATATATACTACCTACTATACTATACTACTTAAGCCGTTATCTCTTAATGATCAGCAAACAATTGAATATCAACGAAGTAACGCCTTAAGTAGGAAGAAAGAAAATTTCCAAGAAAAAATCATATTGGTTAATTAAATTACAATAGATATTTATTGATTTGTTATTAAATAAACCCAATATAATAACATAAATGTGAAATACGTGTGAAGAAAAGTAACAATTTGTCTTTCTGGTTTTGTATAAAAATAGATGATGTTGGACATATATAAATATACCTTTAATGTATTTTTGTGACATTGATGTATAATCAAAGTTTAATCCGATATATTTTCACTTAGATTAGTTCTTTCTTTCTAGTTTATTCGATTTTATTTATATTTTATTAGATTATTTCTAAGATCGTTCTTATTAATTCACGATAAAGAATACGAGCATGGCATCATTTTTTTAAAATCTTCTTTAGCTTTTAGATTAGAAAAGTAGAGTCTGTTCGACCAAATGATAATACATGTTTACACATTCAGTTATCATTTAACAGTTATTCACTCTTGTACGACACTACATGTTTCATGTCAGTGGCACTGTGCTAACATGACCTCTCGGGCAGAAAACAGAAAAACATACACACACATACACAAATACACACGGACACATACAAAACCATATACGCAGACACATACGCACTCAATCACTCACAACTTAAGGTTTAATAATTGTATATATATATATATATATATATATAGAGAGAGAGAGAGAGAGAGAGAGAGGAGGGAGAGAGAGAGAGAGGGGGTTGGGTTATGAGAGTTTTTAGTTCACCCAAGAAGTCACAATTTACGGATGTCACATTTTGTCACGACCCTCCCTAGCTGTTAGACGTTCAATGATCTTAGTCTAACCTTGCCGTGTATCAGATTAGACCAGATTAAGACCACAAGCAATGGGGATTCTGTTTACTGTCTCGGAAGTGTCTAGTTACTTATATGGCATAGTAATATTCTAACTGCCGCTACTAATATTATCACATTAATGACAATATGTTTTTAGGGTGTGTGCCTACGTATATATATATATATATATATATATATATATATATATATATATATATATATATATATATATTGGATGGATGGATGGATGGATGGAGGGATTCATGGATATGAACATTCGAATATCCAGAAAATCTTTCCCAAGAAAAATAGGTCAGAAGGTGAGAGTGGTGTCCGAAACATATGGATACTGCAATGTCGCTTAAGCTACAACAATGTCGCATACGCATTCGGATTCCCATGCCGCATATATGGAATTTCGGCTTTATGATAGACAATTATATTACTCGTCACAGGTTGAATATGTACATTTTAGCATTTATACTAACTAAACTACACATTATCTTAAGGATTCTTTCTAAGTATTTAAAAAAAAATTACATTTCTGTTTCGCACAATACACCTTCAAATCATCTCCATAAGATTCAAATATGTTAATTAAGTTATTGAGTTCTTGATTATCTTACCAACTAGTGTGCCTGGGATTTTGTTATGCGTGTGTGCTTGTGTAAGATATTGTTGTTGTTGTTATTCTCGTTGGTTGTGGTGGTGTAGAAATATACATATTACCCAAATATTGACAAATATTTCCTTCATCATATACGTCCCCCTTCAATTATATATAATTCCGTTTTTACATACATTCCCCTCTCCATTGACCATACATCATCCCATTGTCATATATTTATGATTATGTAAAATCAAACAATGGCCATCGTCAGATATATTGCTTGTTTTATGTGCAATCATTCAGCGTTAATATTTGCTGCCTATGTATATAAATATATAATCGAAATACTTCACTACTGTTCATCTGGTTTTATTCAGAAACAGGTATATCCATACAATACTAGTTTGTTCAAGATAACAATTACATGGAAAATGGTTGATTTATGTGTCAAGTCGTGACCTGACCGTTTGTATTAACTACCAGAGCATGACCTTTAATGATAAATAATTCAATTGGTGAACTAGGCATCTAAAGTAATGGTGATAATTTTGTGTTGGTTCCTAATATTAATCAAACAAGCCAATAACTCATAACTAATCTCTTAGATGTTTAGCTGAATTATGTAGTTGATACTATTAATTAATCCCGATGGTCAGTGTTTGCTCATTTCAGTTATAACCTCATATTCACTTCTTCACAGTCTAGCCGTATTATAACTTAAAGGTAACAGGAAAAGGTTTCCCAATGTAGTCAAAATATCAGGGTTATATATTAAAATGTATGTTAATGTTTTACTAGAAATAAAGTTACAGTGGTTTTAAAACTTACTTTGCTAGCATTTCACATGGCCCCAACTTTAATCGACAATCTTCGACAAGCCTTGGAATGTAGTGTCATGGTTGTCAAACAAAGACACCAAACACTCCACGTGGCCTTGTTTAACCTATATTACGTGTTATCCGGTGTCTTCGTTAAAAGCATAAAATGGTGTATTGTTCCGCATATAATTGTGAAAGTGGGTCTGCCAGTGGATGGAGTATGCACTCATTCCCCCAAAACAAGACTCCTTTTCGCTATTGGCTGCGAAACATGAAAAGAGTGCAGTGGAAGCCAACTTGCCATACCAAGTTCGGCGGGATACACTTTGAGGAACGGATGTTCGTTATTTCGCCGTCTATTGCACGATCAATTGAATATGACACGAATAGTCTCAGTCGGGGTTACAAAAAATGTCATTCTAACCATATTCGACAAACAGGTCGATGCCCAAACGAATCAGCAGTTTGACGGGGCAACTTAATGTAAAACGGGTATGTATCAGCGATAATAGGGTAATGTGGGAGTAATCTATTGGGCATTCACCAGCTCACGCATTTGTGAATAAATAAAATTAGTATTATTCGCAACAAAACGTTACTTAGGGCCACTCAACGTTTTTTAAGGTCGTGTATTGTTGAGACTACTAAACTGGCAAAATGTTCCAACGAGAGCATCACATTTCTGTATAGATCGCATATGGGAGAGCACCATGCACCCACCGGGCTTCCTTGTACCGACAAATGTCACTTTTCTTTTAAATGACGTTATGCGATGCGACGAGGGAAATATTCGCATTCAGGCCCATTGTGTTGACTTATCAATTAAGCTACCAACACAAACCAATTGTCTGTGACATTTTTGTGAGTGGATCAAAGATTGATATTCCTGAGAATTTCAAAACTTTCGTCGCAATTTGACATTTTAACTGTCGACTGGGCAAGATGCTTTTAAACAAAGCTGTGACGTCACACAATAATCCCTAGCGAGTGTAGAACATACTAGCAATGGCTCGTGAAATTTCGGAAATAAAGGAGTTGGAGAACGTTTTAATGGATATATAATAGCTGGTGGTTAAAATTGTTTTGATTGTGATAGTGCAGGTGATGGAATTAAAATAATTGTTATTACGTTATATTTACTTCAAAATATGAAATGTATTTTCCAGACACCTTTAAGATGGTTGAATTGCAGCTTTCATAGACATTCACATCACAATTCAAAGCTGAATGCATCATGCGTTAAACTATAGTTAATGCTTTAAGGAGAATACTGAAGCACACAGCTTTATGGCGCCTATAATTAAAGCTAGATAACAGCAGGGCACATGATACTGACATAAATCACAATGGGATGATTATATTACAAATGACAGTCTAGTATCATCCAGACTTAAAGGGTGACATTGAGTCTGTGAAATGAACTGTGTCCTGCTGTAACATGCTGTAACATGCTGCAACATTCGCAAATCACTTCGGTAGCGATGATATGTAGTCAGAACTCTGAAGTATGTTACTCTATCCAGCAGATGTCATCTGCTGGAATAAGAAAGACAACTTTATTGGCATAAACTTTCCATTCCCTTGAATTAATGGAAGGTATTGAAAAGTACTTTTAATTCAGCGGAAATCGATAGAAACTAAAACACTATCGACGTAATATTGATTAATTTCAAATTATACTATTAATGTACGGATCATGGATATAAATGTAAATTAACGCACATACTCATTAATCATCTCATTTACCTTATTAAGGATTCTACGATTACCAGTTTAATAAAGCAACACACTATTATGAAGTGTGCCGTTATTATGTTTATTTAATATTTTTATTACAACAAAATATATTATTATAATTTAATCAAAATATTAAGCAATCCAACAAAGCCATTTCCTGGTTTGTTTTCCCATAAAAATGCATCCATCATGTCATGACAATTTTTGTCTTGGTTATCATCATACAAGATTAATTATTTACAGTTTTCCTCTTTGACATTGGTCGACCTCTACAATCCTCAAACGTCGGAAATCAATGGAGAACCTGTTATGTTTCATCAGTCACTTTTCCATTATTGACAATAATAATCCAAGGAACGACCAATTATTATTACGAGTAATGAATACATCAGTTACCAGAGGCCATTTCCAGTATTCGAACCGAGAAACCTTTTCCTTTTGTAATCACCGGATTCAGAAATCAATCATCTGATTAACGAGGTCAGAGATAAAAACAACATATCACGGGTCAACATCAAAACAACTTATCACGTCAACATCAAAACAACATATCACCTTAACATTAAAACAACAAATCTGGTCAGCATCAAAATAACATATCACGCCAACACCAAAACAAAATATCATGTCAACATCAAAACGACATATCACGTCAACATCAAAGCAACATAGCACGCCAGCATCAAAACAACACATCACGTCAACATCAAAACAACATATCACATCAACATCAAAGCAACATATCACGTCAACATCAAAACAACATATCATATCAACATTAGAACAACATATCACGTCAACATCAAAACATCTAATCACGTCAACGTCAAAACAACATATCACGTCAACATTAAAACAACATATCACGTAAAAATAAAAACAACAAATCATGTCAACATCAAAACAATAAATCATGTCAATATTAAAACAACATAACACGTCAACATCAAAACAACATATCACGTTAACATCCAAACACCAAATCACGTCAGCGAACAAACTGAATTAAGCTCACATCTTCATCTTGGTTCTAGATTTTAGTCATCAGTCAAGAGACGCCACAAGAGATAATTAATGTTGTGTAATGCGCTCTTAAGCGTGGAAAATTTACTGTCACACATTAATCGGCACGAATCATACTGTAATTAAGTTTCTGGTTTAATAATAAATCCTGATGCAGCCCTATTTCTTTACCATATAAGATTTAGCCTTCTTTCTTTAGCGTTTAGCTTTCTAGTGATAATATGGTTAAAAGGTAAACGATAAAATCATTATAATTACCTTAACTATTATACTCATAACATCGACTGAAATAACACCATTGACCTGAAAGAAAACTAGACCGAACACGCCCACCGATGTGATGGCAAAAATGAACGCAAACTGCTAAAATAAGGTTAATAAATATAGTGAATTATAGTTGTGTCGTTGGTTGCATAAGCCGTGGGCGTGGAATTAATAGGACTATTTCTTCATCGGTAAGTATAAGGAACACTTTTAAAATAGCTGTTAAAACATTTTTGGGTGGCAATTTAAGCTTAAATATTATTATGTTTAGCAATTTCGACAACTCCGTGCCCGTATCTGGCGTTTGATCCCAACGTTTGATACGGACTTGCGTAAAACAATATTTACAGATTTGATGGCAGATAATAGGACAGGAGTAATACAGATTCTCTGCACACATAAATGTATAATGCACACATCACAATAAATGTCCTACTACTAGTACACTACTACTAGTACCTCTTCTACTACTACTACTAATAATAATAATAATAATAATGTTACAACAACAACTACTACTACTACTACTACGAGTACTACTACTACTACTACTACTTGTACCACTTCTACTACTACTACTACTACTAATTATGCCACTACTACTACTACTACTACTACTACTACTACTACCACAACTTCTACTACTACTTCTACTAATACTACTACTACTACAACAACTACTACTAGTAGTAGTAATAGTACTAATACTACTAGTACACTACTACTAGTACCTCTTCTACTACTACTACTACTACTAATAATAATAATAATATTACAACAGCAACTACTACTACTACTACTAGTATTACTACTAGTATTACTACTACTACTTGTACCACTTCTACTACTACTACTACTACTACTACTAATTCTACCACTACTACTACTACTACTACTACTACTACTACTACCACCACAACTTCTACTACTACTTCTACTAATACTACTACCACTACTACTACAACTACTACGAATATACTACCACTACTACTACTACTACTACTATTCTAATACCACTATTACCACTTCTACTACTACTACTACGTTTAACATGAATGTCATTTAAAGGATATTAAAACATAAACACAAAAATAAAAATCCGGTTTCATTTCAGTGGATATCAATTAATATATCATTTAGTGGCATCCAAATTTTGAAGGACAAATATTTAATGCTTACATGTAATCTGAGTACAATAGTCATTCTACTAATGTGAGAAAGTGAAACCAATCATGTAGATGTTGTTTGGCTAATACTCTTTTATTCCACTCTAGTCTGTATCACTCAATAATTATAATCATGATGACGGACTGTGTTATTAATAACTTAAGGATTGATACCAACAGATTATATGTAAATCAAAATGGCTAAAGTAATCTGCACGTCATCAAGGTGTATGGCTAATCTTCTCTACCGTGCCATCGGGGCATCATTTATAAAATGACAGGCTAACTATTGCGGACGTCTTTAGGGCACTTGCTTTATGACATATCTTTCGACTTAATTTTACTTTTATGAAGAATGTACTTAATCTCTATGGACGTTTAACTTCAAAGCATTATTTTTCTCATAGGCATTTATGTGGGAATAAAGAGCACATAATAATGACCCATATAAAGTTCATTTATTAAATATATATGTTATAGCATATAGAATTTCCAAAACTCTGAAAATGTGCAGTGACTAATACAAAGGACTTTAGGAAATAATGTCCCTTGTTGAGGGCCATAAAGGAAATATGCTCCCTGAAAGGTTTTTCCATCGGAAGCGTTACCACAGGGTAGTAGACGATATATCATGGTGGTATTTTCGCAAGCTGTTTCAACCGGTGGATATCAGTTATTTTACTCTACCGAAGAACCAAGCCAAAGATAAGGCGTGTGTCTCTGTATGTGTATGTGTGTGTGTGTGTGTGTGAGGGGGGTGCGTGCGTGCACGCATATGCAAGTGTGTATGCATCTGTGTATGTGACTGAGTGCGCGCGTATATATATATATATATATATATATATATATATATATATGTGGTGTGTGTGTATGTGTGTGCGCGCGTGCGTGCGTGCGTGCGTGCGTGTGTGCGTGTTTGTTAGTAGTAGTCGTGATAGTATTAGATGTATTATTATTATTATTATTATTATTATTATTACAATTACCAGCAGTAGACCTTATTTACTGCTACTAAAGTTGTACTCATATCTAAAGAACGTTAAACTTGCTCGGTTTATTACAAATACTACAGCCATTGTTATTTGTACTGTATGATTATTATAAGTACAAGTAACACGGTAGTAGAGTAGATAAGAGCAGATAATACAAAACCTGATATGATTCATCGGCGATTGATGTCATCACTATTATTATTTTAGACCAGTTTATATTGTTTCTATCTACAACATGAAGATGAGCCTTTGGCGATATCTGCTATTCCTTGTATGTGTGCCTGCAATTAGCATACGACTAACGTACTTCGTTATAAACTTCCACATCAGGCTCGAATCTGAGTGTGGTCTGTATGTGTGGGTTGTTTCAATCATGATATCTTCGTTGTCCATATGGCGCAGGTATCATTATCGTCGACTACAAAACTCTGCTTAATATCTCGATCCTGTTCATGCACTCGGCCTTCCGATAAGCATGAACCTTCACTAAGCGCTGGAATATGTTTTATGAATATTTATCATGTAAAACAAGAACAAACACTTTTTGTACATTAAATGGAAGTAATTCACAAAGTGCTCAACAATATATATGATAGTCAAAGCAATAGATATACAAAAGTAAACATGTAAAGGAGAATTTAAGAAATTTGTCCAATATCTTTATTAGCATAACTTTAACAAGTATTTCTTTATTTTATTGGATTGGATTTTCCTTAATATCATAAAAAGCGTGAAAGCTGCCAGGAATGATTTGGTATGTCCTTATTATAAGACAGCACCACTACTTTCTTCTAATGCCCTTTTACACTAACAAGATATCAGCTGTTTTCCGCTGGACAAAACAAAATGGATAACAGCTGAAAGAAAAGATTACCGTGTCTATGTCACCGAGTTCAGTCATTAGAAAGACAATGGTATATTTCTGTTAATGGCACCTGCTAGATCAATCAACAGACACGTTATTTATCCATTTACGAATTCACAAATAAAAGAAATGAAACTTTGTAAATTGTTGGTAGATATCAAACAAATTATTCGAGTATTTCACAATAAATAAATTATTGTATTATACAATTTGGGGAACAAACTTGTGATTATTGCCAAAGAAAATTGATTACCTGCCGGAATATCCTTCCCGTTAACAGGAATAAGTATTGCCCAAATAGTCACCTGACGGATGTGTGTGCGACGTCAGTAGAAATTGATATTGAAAACCATTCGTCTTTTTTCTCCAAACATAAACAAATGTCGTAGATTATCTGTACTTGACCCTTTCAAATCCTGTTTTTGAATATTAACCTCTCGTGCGCATCACTTCTTAATCTAATGGACCCGATAGTGACAGCTGCTCAAAGGGCGAACATTCGCTCTAATGAGAAAAAGAAGCAGACATGTAATAGATACGGCTGTATAGTTATCTCGATTATGACAAGGACATATTATTATCTTACTGATAACACTCTTAGGTCAGGATGACACTTGTTTATAACAAGCCCTGGATTACTGATTAGTGCATGGTCATAAAGAGAAGGGGGGATAGTCATTTCTAGAGCCATTCTCTCCTGATTTGGTAATGTTTTATAAAGTTAGGGATTATGTTCCTAATCCGCCATGTGACTACCACAAAGAATTAATGTTCCATATTAACTCCATACTAATATCAAACGGTATCATCCTGTAGTATCCAATCTTAACATATGAAGCATTGGTGCCAAATATTACGAGCAATAATATATAAAGCATAAACTGTCCTACGAGTATCATCATTTTATCTGTTCTGTCTAATGGGACATTCTCTCTACAGCTAAGTTATGACATGGACTTTGTTTTATTCATGACATCAAAGATGCTAGACATTTCATAATTGACTGATGTTGGACTTTATCAGAAGATTGATTGTCCGCATTAGTGCATGTCAGGGATTAAACAGAGTTAATGTTCACTCACATAATCTAGCCATTAATCATTGACTTCCAGGTTTAATATTACCAACTAGAGTATCAACACAATGATAGCCCCTACTACTACTACTACTACTACTACTACTACAACTACTGCTACTACTACTAGCACTCTTATTACTACTACTACTACAACAACTACTACTACAACTACTACTACAACTACTACTACTACAACTACTACTACTATCACTACCTCTATAATGCCTACTACTGATTCCGCTACCAGTAATCTTATTACTATAACAACAACTACTACTACTATGTTACATATTAGGCTATAGCTCTTTGTAATTAGTAATTGAATCGTTAACATATACAGTAATAAGGGACAAACAAACCCAGATATATATTATCTCTCTAATAATGAATTGAAGCTTTATCATTTTGGGTCTATGTTGATAATAATTCGGTTACGACATACAACGTGATTACAACAGGGACTGGGTGGGTGGGTGGATGGGTGGATGGGTGGATGAGTGAGTAGGTGAGTGCGTGAGTGTGTGATTGAGTGAATGAATAAATAAATAAACAAATGAGTGAATGAGTGAGCGAATGAATGAGTCAGTGAGTGAGTCAGCCAGTCAATATCCCAGTCTGTAAGCCGGTCGGCCAGCCAGCCAGCCAGCCAGCCAGCCAGTCAGCCAGTCAGCCAGTCAGTCAGTCCATCAGATAGTCATTATCTTGATCATGAGATGCTATGAATGTTTTAACTTAAATATTTATGGTTTCCTTATTTTGCCCTTTACTTGGCATGATATTATTTGTATCCCGACAAAGACATAAAGTAATCCACAAATCGACAGTTTCTATTTGGAATAGTAGGCAACCCAACTTGGATATAGAAGTATCTAGTTTTAACCGGCCTCTTAATGTAAGCCGTATAATTAGTACTGAGAAGATTAGCTTTTTATACTTCCAATTTAACAAACAAAAGCACTGAGGAATATTTTACATTAGGAGATTTTGCTTCTATTTTAAACTAAAACAAGTTATTATGTTCCAATGCGTTTAATCAGTATATATTGTTGGGGTGGGTGCTTTATAAACATGGGATAAGGCATTGGTACAGAGAATCGCGCATTGTGAATATGAAGTTTCGGAATTTAATCTTGATGTCTGGATCCAGAGAAACCATTTTTATGTCGTGTGCGTGTGTTCTATCTATCATACTTATTAGTGATATTGCTGGGTATTCGCCTTTTTATATTTTATTTTTGCAGGGTTTCATAAACTTCATATAATAATTATTTTTAATTTTAGGGTGATTCTACTATTTGCCTTCAAGTAATTACTAAACAATTGACAATAATGTCAGTGCATATTTCTTAAAGTAATGTCTATGTGACAGAAGTATAATAATACAATATGTCGCAGAAATAGATAGCTCGCTTCAGGCTACATAAACAGTTTCTTTTCAAATGTAGCTAAACCTTATTAAAGAACATTAATACACTATATGTTGTATTTCGTTTATAGCTATTACTTTAGCTTTAGATGGTATAACGCGAATACTTGAATGAATGCAATGTTTGTTGTCACTATAATGTGCTTCATTGTACCATGGTTACCTTTGTTAATCTTACGCAACTCTTACGAGTAATTTATGTTTTCTCTTTTTATTGTGATATGTATGTAGAATGTTTTCCTGTCACTAAATACGCGTTTGTGTTTCCTCAGTTCGGCAATAATTGCGTTTGTATGAAAATCAGCTTAGCTAGGAAAACATTTATAACTCTCACCCGAAATAGTGGAACATATCATTTCGATTTGTAATTCAATAAACAACAAGCGAAATAGTTACCATTAATTATATAGAAAATGATAATAAAAACTAATTAAATTGTTTATTTAATTTAAAATACTAATCTATCTCTAATCGTTGAGTGTTTGTATTATGTAGACTTTTCAGTTACCAGCAACGATGACTAGTCCCAACGTTGACCTTAATACAGGTATCTTAATGGTTGATATTACCAGATGAACAGTTAATATGATATTAGAAGAGTAATCAGACTATATTCTCACCATCCAATTCTTAATAATTAGGTTTCAATCAATAAAAATAAGAAACTGTTTTAAAGACAGTGCCTTTGTTTTGCAGTGTTCCCCAAGGCTCTGTTCTTGGACCACTACTATTTACTCTGTACACAACACTATTAAACTCTCTTAGTTACAGCCGCAAATTAGGACCATCATTTATATACTGATGACACCCAGGTATACATATCTTTATCTACGCCAAGCACTGATATTTCCCTTAAACAACTTGATGACAGTCTCGATGATATATCTGGCTGGATGACAAGCAATAGAATTAGGCTCCATGCCAACTAAACATATTTCAGCATTATAGGTACATCCACACAACGAAGCAAACTTACTCTACTCGCTTCTTCCCTACGCGCATCCTTAATCATAGCATCACACCATCATACACTGTACGTAATTTTGCTGTTACATTTGATAGCGATTTTAATATCAGAAAACATATTTCTCTGACATGTCGTTCCTGCTTCCATCATATTCGTGACCTTCGCCGTATTCGACGCTATAATTTTTTTTCAGTCGCCAAAGCCATTGCTACAGCATTCATTACTAGTGGGCTTGATTACTGCAACTCTCTTCTTTATATCATTGCACCTAAGGATATTATAAAACTGCACTGTGCTCAGAACTGCTGCTAGCTAGGGTTCTCACACATTCTCCTCGGTTTTCCCATTCTGTCCCACTTCTGAAATCTCTTCACTGGCTCCCTGTTCAATCTCGCATCATATTCAAACTCTGCACTATTGCCTATCAAACTCTTTCTTCTGAAGAACCGTTACACTTATTTCCCATGCTTTCTCTAGCATCCAAGCCTAGATAGCTCCGTTCGTCTAGTTTTCACTTGTTGTCTGTTCCCAGGGTTAACACCTATGATGGGACTCGTCCTTTTTCAGTGACTGTCCCTATTCTTTGGAATTCAGTCCCTGTCCATGTTATAAGTCATCAGATGTCAATAGTTTCTTCCCATCACCATTTGAAAACTCACCTCTTTAGACTCGCTTATCCTTCCTAAGTTTCCACTCCATCTGGTCATTTGATAATGAAATTTGCATTGTACCTGGACTATGAGTTTGCCCAATCCCTGTACTATATATTCCAATGAGCTCGATTCTTTTCGAGGATATTGGCGCAATAGAAGTGTATTGTTGTTATTATTATCATTATTGTTATTATTATTATTATTATGTAATGAAACCTTATTCATTTTAGGCATATTTGGGTGTACGTGTGTGTGTTATACACGAACACACACAAACACACACACAAAAATACACAAATACACGCACGCACACAAATATATATACATGTTTATATATATATATATATATATATATATATATATAATATTTGCGTGCCTGCGTGCGTATTTATGTGCGTGTGCGTAGATGTCTGTTTGTATGTGTGTGCGAATTTGTTGGGGGGGGGGGGTGTACACGCCTGCACGAGAGTGAGTAAATGTTAATGCGTGTGAGCATGCATATATGTGTGCTGATGAATGCCTTTTGATGTGCGTCTGTACGGTAGCACCATATTTTACGTCATTTCGACATACGTCTAATTCGCCTTCACGCCACTTTTCTATAGTAAATTTCTGTTCAGCGAATTACATTACGTCAAATTTTACGTTAATCACTTACCTCATCTATGCCGTAATAGCAGATCGTAGAATAAATAAATTAACAAAGGAATCTAAATAAATACATTAAAAACACATTTACATCAAAAGGCATTTTAATGCATTACGTCCGGTTTACGTCAAAACACGGATTATGTCACGGTTTTTGGAACTAATTAATCACGTAACACGCAGTGGGACTGTACTTGTGTGGAACTAAAAATGCCCTTTTTACTGTTGTGTGTTGATATGCTAAACTGTAATTGATCGGGTGAACCCAGTTTTGAGCATCGTCGAGAGAGAATCAGCCCAGAATGTTTAGAAACCGATGAGATATACATGATACGACAAGGCAAACTATCCCACATTCACGTCAACTAATGATCTAGAGGTTATAAAACTATGTACGACACAATGCAGACAATCCAGGGATGTCATTAATCTCGAGGGTATCACCAGCGGAAAGTCCCCAAACTTGACTCCAACGAATGAACGGTTTGGAATTAATACAAATTTTATGCAATGGCCGAGTTATTATTGGTATGACTGGAAACCTGGAACGAGCTGACTGAGACACGGCCATTGATAATTATCTCCTGATAGAATTGCTAATTGTAATAATATTTCGTTCATTTGTTAGGTTGTTGCCGAGCAACGAAGTAACACATATAACCAAGTACACACAGCGCCTACACATCGAATGGCCTAATTTAATAGAGCATTGTTGGTAAGTGATACGTCTGTAGTTTTAATTTCACAGAGTTTTTGCTTTGATTTTATCCTGGTACATTTGTGGCTGCTTGTGGGGGCATTTTTTTAAGTCTGTGAGAAATTATGACCTTTATTTTTTCGTTCTATTTTTTTCTAGCATTGATAACAATACAAGCGATAACATTGACTACAATGATAATTGTTAGTCGTACCATAAAATCCTTATATATATAAATATATATATATATGTGTGTGTGTGTGTGTGTGTATGTGTGATTGTGTGTATGTGTAGGGGGGTTAGCTGTGTATAATAAGGCACAGGCACAGATAATTCTTCAGGAGACTAAATCCAGAGTGTCTACTTTTCATTATAAGACACGTGTAATGTCTCGCCAGTCGCCTTTTTTAAAGCTGCCAAGCACCAAAATGCGAATCATCTACAGCGGTGGAGTACAACAAATAATGAGAGAGTGTGTGTGTTTGTGTGTGTGTGTGTGGGGGGGGGCATTTTATTTGCAAATGGTCATGCATGACGATCACAAGTCCGACCTATTATACAGTACTACAAATACCCATTCTAATATATGCGTCGATCTAATTTGGTAAACGCGATTTGCTTTAATCTTTTTTCTTGGATCCACAATATCCTGAATAACCCGAATATTGCCAGCAAAAATTACCTAATTAATAATTTTTAAAGGAGAGTCATGGCATGTTGAAGCCTCTAAAAGTAACAAAGAAAACTGCAAAATGAGTAGAAAAAAGTATGTACGATGAAAAATATGCACTCTAATGGCTACACATGTGCCTGGATATTAAAGGGAATTAAACAGCAGTAGCTCCATTCACGACGACAATCGAAAACACCTGCTGAATACGTTTCGTTTAGACAATTGCCGCCAGTCGAGTATTCAGCTTCACGTAATAACCCAATCATCGACGAATATTAGTAGACTAACCGGAAGATAATATGTTTACATCATGCCGTCCAAGGACAATAAACATACATGGAGATTAATATGTGATAAATATCAGTTAGGTCAACACCACCGTGTCCATTATCGCACATATAGAACACATTCAGTAAGATTATTATTCCCCACGATTCAAAGTGTCTCATCAATGACCAGTAATTATATAAACAATGAATAATACAAAACACAAACTATTCGATACTCGAAACACGTTATAATGTTTCGAATTAACCGTTGAGTTTTGTGGCTTTAATTAGGAATATAAAACAGAAGCTACAAATCAGATTATCAGATATAGATAGATTTTACCATCTTCTGTTGGCTTTATATGCGGGTGTGTTTACCTATCTGTGTAAATGTGTGTGTGTGTTGGGTGTATGTTCGTGAGTATATATATATATGTGTGTGTGTGCGTGTGTGTGTTCATGTTGGGTTGATGATTGGTGCTTTCCGTTTCTATTCACATTTGTTTTGTAATCCCCGAGTTTGTTTGTTTGATCTAACAGCGAATTTTGTGGGGTTTAATT